>JBAWJQ010000645.1:0-121364 GCA_037783105.1 Bactrocera zonata | reverse complement strand
AAACTTTCTTTAACGCACTGAAGTATACATAAAGCCGTAACGGCATAACGGCAGTGCATTTAGAAGAGTTCCGTAATCTTATATTTAGGTATAAAGTCGATTTTCTTGTATATACACCTTTAGCAATCGATATCGATATGCTTCAAATCATAAGTTTAACATATTTAAGTTAATAAACCTTCTTTCTTTAACGCACTGAATTTTACATAAAGCTTTGGCGGCATAACAACAGTGCATTTAGAAGAATTCCGTAATCTTATATTTATGTATAAAGTCGATTTTCTTGTATATACACATTTAGCAATCGATATCGAAATGCTTCAAATCTTTAGTTTAACATATTTAAGCTTTAACGCACTGAAGTCTACATAAAGCCTTAACGGTATAACGGCAGTGCAGTTAGAAGAAATCCGTAATCTTATATTTAGGTATAAAGTAGATTTTGTTGTACATACACATTTAGCAATCGATATCGAAATGCTTCAAATCATTAGATTAACATATTTAAGTTAATAAACTTTCTTTAACTTACTGAAGTATACATAAAGCCATAACGGCATAACGGCAGTGCATTTAGAAGAGTACCGTAATCTTATATTTAGGTATAAAGTCGATTTTGTTGTATATACACATTTAGCAATCGATATCGAAATGCTTCAAATCATTAGTTTAACATATTTAAGTTTATAAACCTTCTTTAACGCACTGAAGTCTACATAAAGCCTTAACGGTATAACAGCAGTGCAGTAAGAAGAATTCCGTAACCTTATATTTAGGTATTAAGTCGATTTTGTTGTATATACACATTTAGCAATCGATATCGAAATGCTTTAAATCATTAGATTAACATATTTAAGTTAATTAACTTTCTTTATCTTACTGAAGTCTACACTAAGCCTTAACGGTATAACGGCAGTGCATTTAGAAGAATTCCGTAATCTTATATTTAGGTATAAAGTCGATTTTTTTGTATATACACATTTAGCAATCGATATCGAAATGCTTCAAATCATTAGATTAACATATTTAAGTTAATTAACTTTCTTTAACGAACTGAAGTCTACACTAAGCCTTAACGGTATAACAGCAGTGCATTTAGAAGAATTCCGTAACCTTATATTTAGGTATAAAGTCGATTTTGTTGTATATACACATTTAGCAATCGATATCGAAATGCTTTAAATCATTAGATTAACATATTTAAGTTAATTAACTTTCTTTATCTTACTGAAGTCTACATTAAGCCTTAACGGTATAACGGCAGTGCATTTAGAAGAATTCCGTAATCTTATATTCAGGTATAAAGCCGATTTTCTTCTATATACACATTTAGCAATCGATATCGAAATGCTTCAAATCATTAGATTAACATATTTAAGTTAATTAACTTTCTTTATCTTACTGAAGTCTACATTAAGCCTTAACGGTATAACGGCAGTGCATTTAGAAGAATTTCGTAATCTTATATTTAGGTATAAAGTCGATTTTGTTGTATATACACATTTAGCAATCGATATCGAAATGCTTCAAATCATTAGATTAACATATTTAAGTTAATAACCTTCTTTAACGTACTGAAGTTTACATAAAGCCTTAACGGCATAACGGCAGTGCATTTAGAAGAATTCCGTAACCTTATATTTAGGTATAAAGTCGATTTTGTTGTATATACACATTTAGCAATCGATATCGAAATGCTTCAAATCATTAGATTAACATATTTAAGTTAATTAACTTTCTTTATCTTACTGAAGTCTACATTAAGCCTTAACGGTATAACTGCAGTGCATTTAGAAGAATTCCGTAATCTTATATTTAGGTATAAAGTCGATTTTCTTCTATATACACATTTAGCAATCGATATCGAAATGCTTCAAATCATTAGAATAACATATTTAAGTTAATTAACTTTCTTTATCTTACTGAAGTGTACACTAAGCCTTAATGGTATAACAGCAGTGCGGTTAGAAGAATAAAGTCGATTTTCTTGTATATACACATTTAGCAATCGATATCGAAATGCTTCAAATCTTTAGTTTAACATATTTAAGTTTATGAACCTTCTTTAACGCACTGAAGTCTACATAAAGCCTTAACGGTATAACGGCAGTGCATTTGGAAGAAATCCGTAATCTTATATTTAGGTATAAAGTCGATTTTCTTGTATATACACATTTAGCAATCGATATCGAAATGCTTCAAATCATTAGTTTAACATATTTAAGTTAATAAACCTTCTTTAACGAACTGAAGTCTACATAAAGCCTTAACGGTATAACAGCAGTGCATTTAGAAGAATTCCGTAATCTTATATTTAGGTATAAAGTCGATTTTCTTGTATATACACATTTAGCAATCGATATCGAAATGCTTCAAATCATTAGATTAACATATTTAAGTTAATTAACTTTCTTTATCTTACTGAAGTCTACATTAAGCCTTAACGGTATAACGGCAGTGCATTTAGAAGAATTCCGTAATCTTATATTTAGGTATAAAGTCGATTTTCTTGTATATACACATTTAGCAATCGATATCGAAATGCTTCAAATCATTAGAATAACATATTTAAGTTAATTAACTTTCTTTATCTTACTGAAGTGTACACTAAGCCTTAACGGTATAACAGCAGTGCAGTTAGAAGAATTCCGTAACCTTATATTTAGGTATAAAGTCGATTTTGTTGTATATACACATTTAGCACTCGATATCGAAATGCTTCAAATCATTAGAATAACATATTTAAGTTAATTAACTTTCTTTAACGCACTGAAGTGTACACTAAGCCTTAACGGTATAACAGCAGTGCAGTTAGAAGAATTCCGTAATCTTATATATAGATATAAAGTCGATTTTGTTGTATATACACATTTAGCAATCGATATCGAAATGCTTTAAATCATTAGATTAACATATTTAAGTTAATTAACTTTCTTTATCTTACTGAAGTCTACATTAAGCCTTAACGGTATAACTGCAGTGCATTTAGAAGAATTCCGTAATCTTATATATAGATATAAAGTCGATTTTCTTCATATATACACATTTAGCACTCGATATCGAAATGCTTTAAATCATTAGAATAACATATTTAAGTTAATTAACTTTCTTTATCTTACTGAAGTGTACACTAAGCCTTAACGGTATAACAGCAGTGCAGTTAGAAGAATTCCGTAACCTTATATTTAGGTATAAAGTCGATTTTGTTGTATATACACATTTAGCAATCGATATCGAAATGCTTTAAATCATTAGATTAACATATTTAAGTTAATTAACTTTCTTTATCTTACTGAAGTCTACATTAAGCCTTAACGGTATAACTGCAGTGCATTTAGAAGAATTCCGTAACCTTATATTTAAATATAAAGTCGATTGTCTTCATTATACACATTTAGCAATCGATATCGAAATGCTTTAAATCATTAGGTTAACATATTTAAGTTAATTAACTTTCTTTATCTTACTGAAGTCCACATTAAGCCTTAACGCTATAACGGCAGTGCATTTAGAAGAATTCCGTAATCTTATATTTCGGTATAAAATCGATTTTCTTGTATATACACATTAAGCAATCGATATCGAAATGCTTTAAATCACTAGATTAACATATTTTAGTTAATAAACTTTCTTTAACGCACTGAAGTATACATAAAGCCGTAACGGCATAAAGGCAGTGCATTTAGAAGAATTCCGTAATCTTATATTTAGGTATAAAGTCGATTTTCTTGTATATACACATTTAGCAATCGATATCGATATGCGACAAATCATAAGTTTAACATATTTAAGTTAATAAACTTTCTTTAACGCACTGAAGTTTACATAAAGCCTTGGCGGCATAACGGCAGTGCATTTAGAAGAATTCCGTAATCTTATATTTAGGTATAAAGTCGATTTTCTTGTATATACACATTTAGCAATCGATATCGAAAAGCTTCAAATCACTAGATTAACATATTTAAGTTAATAAACTTTCTTTAACGCACTGAAGTATACATAAAGCCGTAACGGCATAACGGCAGTGCATTTAGAAGAGTTCCGTAATCTTATATTTAGGTATAAAGTCGATTTTCTTGTATATACACATTTAGCAATCGATATCGAAATGCTTCAAATCATTAGATTAACATATTTAAGTTAATTAACTTTCTTTATCTTACTGAAGTCTACATTAAGCCTTAACGGTATAACGGCAGTGCATTTAGAAGAATTCCGTAATCTTATATTTAGGTATAAAGTCGATTTTCTTGTATATACACATTTAGCAATCGATATCAAAATGCTACAAATAATAAGTTTAACATATTTAAGTTAATAAACCTTCCTTAACGCACTGAAGTTTACATAAAGCTTTGGCGGCATAAAGGCAGTGCATTTAGAAGAATTCCGTAACCTTATATTTAGGTATAAGGTCGATTTTCTTGTATATACACATTTAGCAATCGATATCGAAATGCTTCAAATCACTCGATTAACATATTTAAGTTAATAAACTTTCTTTAACTTACTGAAGTATACATAAAGCCATAACGGCATAACGGCAGTGCATTTAGAAGAGTACCGTAATCTTATGTTTAGGTATAAAGTCGATTTTCTTGCATTTACACATTTAGCAATCGATATCGAAATGCTTCAAATCATTAGATTAACATATTTAAGTGAATTAACCTTCTTTATCTCACTGAAGTCTACATTAAGCCTTAACGGTATAAAGGCAGTGCATGTAGAAGAATTCCGTAACCTTATATTTAGGTATAAAGTCGATTTTGTTGTATATACACATTTAGCAATCGATATCGAAATGCTTTAAATCATTAGGTTAACATATTTAAGTTAATAAACTTTCTTTAACTTACTGAAGTATACATAAAGCCATAACGGCATAACGGCAGTGCATTTAGAAGAATTCCGTAATCTTATATTTAGGTATAAAGTCGATTTTCTTGCATTTACACATTTAGCAATCGATATCGAAATGCTTCAAATCATTAGATTAACATATTTAAGTTAATTAACTTTCTTTATCTTACTGAAGTCTACATTAAGCCTTAACGGTATAACGGCAGTGCATTTAGAAGAATTCCGTAACCTTATATTTAGGTATAAAGTCGATTTTCTTGTATATACACATTTAGCAATCGATATCAAAATGCTTCAAATCATAAGTTTAACATATTTAAGTTAATAAACCTTCTTTAACGCACTGAAGTTTACATAAAGCTTTGACGGCATAAAGGCAGTGCATTTAGAAGAATTCCGTAATCTTATATTTAGGTATAAAGTCGATTTTGTTGTATATACACATTTAGCAATCGATATCGAAATGCTTTAAATCACTCGATTAACATATTTAAGTTAATAAACTTTCTTTAACTTACTGAAGTATACATAAAGCCATAACGGCATAACGGCAGTGCATTTAGAAGAGTTCCGTAATCTTATATTTAGGTATAAAGTCGATTTTCTTGTATATACACATTTAGCAATCGATATCGAAATGCTTCAAATCACTCGATTAACATATTTAAGTTAATAAACTTTCTTTAACTTACTGAAGTATACATAAAGCCATAACGGCATAACGGCAGTGCATGTAGAAGAATTCCGTAACCTTATATTTAGGTATAAAGTCGATTTTCTTGCATTTACACATTTAGCAATCGATATCAAAATGCTACAAATAATAAGTTTAACATATTTAAGTTAATAAACTTTCTTTAACGCACTGAAGTATACATTAAGCCTTAACGGTATAACGGCAGTGCATTTAGAAGAATTCCGTAACCTTATATTTAGGTATAAGGTCGATTTTCTTGTATATACACATTTAGCAATCGATATCGAAATGCTTCAAATCACTAGATTAACATATTTAAGTTAATAAACTTTCTTTAACTTACTGAAGTATACATAAAGCCATAACGGCATAACGGCAGTGCATTTAGAAGAGTACCGTAATCTTATGTTTAGGTATAAAGTCGATTTTCTTGCATTTACACATTTAGCAATCGATATCGAAATGCTTCAAATCATTAGATTAACATATTTAAGTGAATTAACTTTCTTTATCTCACTGAAGTCTACAATAAGCCTTAACGGTATAAAGGCAGTGCATGTAGAAGAATTCCGTAATCATACATTTAGCAATCGATATCGAAACTCTTCAAATCACTAGTTTAACATATTTTAGTTTATAAACCTTCTTTAACGCACTGAAGTCTACATAAAGCCTTAATGGTATAACAGCAGTGCAGTTAGAAGAATTCCGTAACCTTATATTTAGGTATAAAGTCGATTTTGTTGTATATACACATTTAGCAATCGATATCGAAATGCTTTAAATCATTAGGTTAACATATTTAATTTAATTAACTTTCTTTATCTTACTGAAGTCCACATTAAGCCTTAACGCTATAACGGCAGTGCATTTAGAAGAATTCCGTAATCTTATATTTCGGTATAAAATCGATTTTCTTGTATATACACATTAAGCAATCGATATCGAAATGCTTTAAATCACTAGATTAACATATTTTAGTTAATAAACTTTCTTTAACGCACTGAAGTATACATAAAGCCGTAACGGCATAACGGCAGTGCATTTAGAAGAGTTCCGTTATCTTATATTTAGGTATAAAGTCGATTTTCTTGTATATACACCTTTAGCAATCGATATCGATATGCGACAAATCATAAGTTTAACATATTTAAGTTAATAAACTTTCTTTAACGCACTGAAGTTTACATAAAGCCTTGGCGGCATAAAGGCAGTGCATTTAGAAGAATTCCGTAATCTTATATTTAGGTATAAAGTCGATTTTCTTGTATATACACATTTAGCAATCGATATCGAAAAGCTTCAAATCACTAGATTAACATATTTAAGTTAATAAACTTTCTTTAACGTACTGAAGTATACATAAAGCCGTAACGGCATAACGGCAGTGCATTTAGAAGAGTTCCGTAATCTTATATTTAGGTATAAAGTCGATTTTCTTGTATATACACCTTTAGCAATCGATATCGATATGCGTCAAATCATAAGTTTAACATATTTAAGTTAATAAACCTTCTTTAACGCACTGAAGTTTACATAAAGCTTTGGCGGCATAAAGACCGTGCATTTAGAAGAATTCCGTAATCTTATGTTTATGTATAAAGTCGATTTTCTTGTATATACACATTTAGCAATCGAAATCGGAATGCTTTAAATCTTTAGTTTAACATATTTAAGTTTATAAACCTTCTTTAACGCACTGAAGTCTACATAAAGCCTTAACGGTATAACGGCAGTGCATTTGGGAGAAATCCGTAATCTGATATTTAGGTATAAAGTCGATTTTCTTGCATATACACATTTAGCAATCGATATCGAAATGCTTCAAATCTTAAGTTTAACATATTTAAGTTTATAAACCTTCTTTAACGCACTGAAGTTTACATAAAGCCTTGGCGGCATAAAGGCAGTGCATTTAGAAGAATTCCGTAATCTTATATTTAGGTATAAAGTCGATTTTCTTGTATATACACATTTAGCAATCGATATCGAAAAGCTTCAAATCACTAGATTAACATATTTAAGTTAATAAACTTTCTTTAACGCACTGAAGTCTACATAAAGCCTTAACGGTATAACGGCAGTGCATTTGGGAGAAATCCGTAATCTGATATTTAGGTATAAAGTCGATTTTCTTGTATATACACATTTAGCAATCGATATCGAAATGCTTCAAATCTTTAGTTTAACATATTTAAGTTTATAAACCTTCTTTAACGCACTGAAGTTTACATAAAGCTTTGGCGGCATAAAGACAGTGCATTTAGAAGAATTTCGCAATCTTATATTCAGGTATAAAGTCGATTTTGTTGTATATTCACATTTAGCAATCGATATCGAGATGCTTCAAATCATTAGGTTAACATATTTAAGTTAATTAACTTCTTTATCTTACTGAAGTCTACATTAAGCCTTAACGGTATAACAGCAGTGCAGTTAGAAGAATTCCGTAACCTTATATTTAGGTATAAAGTCGATTTTGTTGTATATACACATTTAGCAATCGATATCGAAATACTTCAAATCATTAGATTAACATATTTAAGTTAATTAACTTTCTTTATCTTACTGAAGTCTACATTAAGCCTTAACGGTATAACGGCAGTGCATTTAGAAGAATTCCGTAACCTTATATTTAGGTATAAAGTCGATTTTCTTGTATATACACATTTAGCAATCGATATCGAAATGCTTCAAATCATTAGATTAACATATTTAAGTTAATTAACTTTCTTTATCTTACTGAAGTCTACATTAAGCCTTAACGGTATAACGGCAGTGCATTTAGAAGAATTCCGTAACCTTATATTTAGGTATAAAGTCGATTTTCTTGTATATACACATTTAGCAATCGATATCAAAATGCTACAAATAATAAGTTTAACATATTTAAGTTAATAAACCTTCCTTAACGCACTGAAGTTTACATAAAGCTTTGGCGGCATAAAGGCAGTGCATTTAGAAGAATTCCGTAACCTTATATTTAGGTATAAGGTCGATTTTCTTGTATATACACATTTAGCAATCGATATCGAAATGCTTCAAATCACTCGATTAACATATTTAAGTTAATAAACTTTCTTTAACTTACTGAAGTATACATAAAGCCATAACGGCATAACGGCAGTGCATTTAGAAGAGTACCGTAATCTTATGTTTAGGTATAAAGTCGATTTTCTTGCATTTACACATTTAGCAATCGATATCGAAATGCTTCAAATCATTAGATTAACATATTTAAGTGAATTAAATTTCTTTATCTCACTGAAGTCTACATTAAGCCTTAACGGTATAAAGGCAGTGCATGTAGAAGAATTCCGTAACCTTATATTTAGGTATAAAGTCGATTTTCTTGTATATACACATTTAGCAATCGATATCAAAATGCTACAAATAATAAGTTTAACATATTTAAGTTAATAAACTTTCTTTAACGCACTGAAGTATACATTAAGCCTTAACGGTATAACGGCAGTGCATTTAGAAGAATTCCGTAACCTTATATTTAGGTATAAGGTCGATTTTCTTGTATATACACATTTAGCAATCGATATCGAAATGCTTCAAATCACTAGATTAACATATTTAAGTTAATAAACTTTCTTTAACTTACTGAAGTATACATAAAGCCATAACGGCATAACGGCAGTGCATTTAGAAGAGTACCGTAATCTTATGTTTAGGTATAAAGTCGATTTTCTTGCATTTACACATTTAGCAATCGATATCGAAATGCTTCAAATCATTAGATTAACATATTTAAGTGAATTAACTTTCTTTATCTCACTGAAGTCTACATTAAGCCTTAACGGTATAAAGGCAGTGCATGTAGAAGAATTCCGTAATCATACATTTAAATATAAAGTCGATTTTATTGTATATACACATTTAGCAATCGATATCGAAACGCTTCAAATCACTAGTTTAACATATTTTAGTTAATAAACCTTCTTTAACGTACTGAAGATGACATAGAGCCAAGGCGGCATAACGGCAGTGCATTTAGAAGAATTTCGTAATCTTATATTTAGGTATAAAGTCGATTTTCTTGTATATACACATTGAGCAATCGATATCGAAATGCTTCAAATCACTAGATTAATATATTTAAGTTAATAAACTTTCTTTAACTTACTGAATTATACACAAAGCCATAACGGCATAACGGCATTGCATTTAGAAGAGCACCATAATCTTATATTTAGGTATAAAGTCGATTTTCTTGCATATACACATTTAAGTTAATAAACCTTCTTTAACGCACTGAAGTTTACATAAAGCTTTGGCGGCATAAAGACCGTGCATTTAGAAGAATTCCGTAATCTTATGTTTATGTATAAAGTCGATTTTCTTGTATATACACATTTAGCAATCGATATCGAAATGCTTAAAATCTTTAGTTTAACATATTTAAGTTTATAAACCTTCTTTAACGCACTGAAGTCTACATAAAGCCTTAACGGTATAACGGCAGTGCATTTGGGAGAAATCCGTAATCTGATATTTAGGTATAAAGTCGATTTTCTTGTATATACACATTTAGCAATCGATATCGAAATGCTTCAAATCTTTAGTTTAACATATTTAAGTTTATAAACCTTCTTTAACGCACTGAAGTCTACATAAAGCCTTAACGGTATAACAGCAGTGCAGTTAGAAGAATTCCGTAACCTTATATTTAGGTATAAAGTAGATTTTGTTGTATATACACATTTAGCAATCGATATCGAAATGCTTTAAATCATTAGATTAACATATTTAAGTTAATTAACTTTCTTTATCTTACTGAAGTCTACATTAAGCCTTAACGGTATAACTGCAGTGCATTTAGAAGAATTTCGTAATCTTATATATAGATATAAAGTCGATTTTCTTCATTATACACATTTAGCACTCGATATCGAAATGCTCCAAATCATTAGAATAACATATTTAAGTTAATTAACTTTCTTTATTTTACTGAAGTCTACACTAAGCCTTAGTTTAACATATTTAAGTTAATAAACCTTATTTTACGTACTGAAGGTGACATAGAGCTATGGCGGCATAACGGCAGTGCATTTAGAAGAATTTCGCAATCTTATATTCAGGTATAAAGTCGATTTTGTTGTATATTCAAATTTAGCAATCGATATCGAGATGCTTCAAATCATTAGGTTAACATATTTAAGTTAATTAACTTCTTTATCTTACTGAAGTCTACATTAAGCCTTAACGGTATAACGGCAGTGCAGTTAGAAGAATTCCGTAACCTTATATTTAGGTATAAAGTCGATTTTGTTGTATATACACATTTAGCAATCGATATCGAAATGCTTCAAATCACTAGATTAACATATTTAAGTTAATTAACTTTCTTTATCTTACTGAAGTCTACATTAAGCCTTAACGGTATAAAGGCAGTGCATTAAGAAGAATTCCGTAACCTTATATTTAGGTATAAAGTAGATTTTCTTGTATATACACATTTAGCAATCGATATCAATATGCTGCTTCAAATCATAAGTTTAACATATTTAAGTTAATAAACCTTCTTTAACGCACTGAAGTTTACATAAAGCTTTGGCGGCATAAAGACAGTGCATTTAGAAGAATTCCGTAATCTTATATTTAGGTATAAAGTCGATTTTCTTGTATATACACATTTAGCAATCGATATCGAAATGCTTCAAATCACTAGATTAACATATTTAAGTTAATAAACTTTCTTTAACGCACTGAAGTATACATTAAGCCTTAACGGAATAACGGCAGTGCATTTAGAAGAATTCCGTAACCTTATATTTAGGTATAAATTTTTTTTCTTGTATATACACATTTAGCAATCGATATCGAAATGCTTCAAATCATTAGATTAACATATTTAAGTTAATTAACTTTCTTTATCTTACTGAAGTCTATATTAAGCCTTAACGGTATAACGGCAGTGCATTTAGAAGAATTCCGTAACCTTATATTTAGGTATAAAGTCGATTTTCTTGTATATACACATTTAGCAATCGATATCAAAATGCTACAAATAATAAGTTTAACATATTTAAGTTAATAAACCTTCTTTAACGCACTGAAGTTTACATAAAGCTTTGGCGGCATAAAGGCAGTGCATTTAGAAGAATTCCGTAATCTTGTATTTAGGTATAAAGTCGATTTTCTTGTATATACACATTTAGCAATCGATATCGAAATGCTTCAAATCACTAGATTAACATATTTAAGTTAATAAACTTTCTTTAACTTACTGAAGTATACATAAAGCCATAACGGCATAACGGCAGTGCATTTAGAAGAGTACCGTAATCTTATGTTTAGGTATAAAGTCGATTTTCTTGCATTTACACATTTAGCAATCGATATCGAAATGCTTCAAATCATTAGATTATTATATTTAAGTGAATTAACTTTCTTTATCTCACTGAAGTCTACATTAAGCCTTATCGGTATAAAGGCAGTGCATGTAGAAGAATTCCGTAATCATACATTTAAATATAAAGTCGATTTTATTGTATATACACATTTAGCAATCGATATCGAAACGCTTCAAATCACTAGTTTAACATATTTTAGTTAATAAACCTTCTTTAACGTACTGAAGGTGACATAGAGCCATGGCGGCATAACGGCAGTGCATTTAGAAGAATTTCGTAATCTTATATTTAGGTATAAAGTCGATTTTCTTGTATATACACATTGAGCAATCGATATCGAAATTCTTCAAATCACTAGATTAATATATTTAAGTTAACACGTTGACGGACACTTGCGTCTATAGCCGTCAAAGCGAAGTTCACTATGTGGCATGACGGCGACAGCCGTCTAAAACGAAACGGTCGTTTACAGACACTGCGGCGATCGCAGCACAAATGTCCCATTACTTCAAGTCTAGAGTGCGCTGGCGCCATGACGGTTATGGCCGCAACCTAACTAAAGGTGCTGAATTATTCAAAATTAAGTTTATTTAAGCAGAAATAGTAAAACTATACTTTAAATATTCTAAAAATTACAAAAACACATAGTGTCAATTTTCGAACTTTACTTGTTCCTACTGTCCGTCAATGTGTTAATAAACTTTCTTTAACTTACTGAAGTCTACATTAAGCCTTAACGGTATAACGGCAGTGCATTTAGAAGAATTCCGTAACCTTATATTTAGGTATAAAGTCGATTTTCTTGTATATACACATTTAGCAATCGATATCAAAATGCTACAAATAATAAGTTTAACATATTTAAGTTAAGAAACCTTCTTTAACGCACTGAAGTTTACATAAAGCTTTGGCGGCATAAAGGCAGTGCATTTAGAAGAATTCCGTAATCTTGTATTTAGGTATAAAGTCGATTTTCTTGTATATACACATTTAGCAATCGATATCGAAATGCTTCAAATCACTAGATTAACATATTTAAGTTAATAAACTTTCTTTAACTTACTGAAGTATACATAAAGCCATAACGGCATAACGGCAGTGCATTTAGAAGAGTACCGTAATCTTATGTTTAGGTATAAAGTCGATTTTCTTGCATTTACACATTTAGCAATCGATATCGAAATGCTTCAAATCATTAGTTTAACATACTTAAGTTAATTAACTTTATTTAACGCACTGAAGGTGACATAAAGCCATGGCGGCATAACGGCAGTGCATTTGGAAGAATTCCGTAATCTTATATTTTGGTATAAAGTCGATTTTCTTGTATATACACATTTAGCAATCGATATCGAAATGCTTCAAATCTTTAGTTTAACATATTTAAGTTTATAAACCTTCTTTAACGTACTGAAGTCTACATAAAGCCATAACGGCATAACGGCAGTGCATTTAGAAGAGTACCGTAATCTTATGTTTAGGTATAAAGTCGATTTTCTTGCATTTACACATTTAGCAATCGATATCGAAATGCTTCAAATCATTAGATTATTATATTTAAGTGAATTAACTTTCTTTATCTCACTGAAGTCTACATTAAGCCTTAACGGTATAAAGGCAGTGCATGTAGAAGAATTCCGTAATCATACATTTAAATATAAAGTCGATTTTATTGTATATACACATTTAGCAATCGATATCGAAACGCTTCATATCACTAGTTTAACATATTTTAGTTAATAAACCTTCTTTAACGTACTGAAGGTGACATAGAGCCATGGCGGCATAACGGCAGTGCATTTAGAAGAATTTCGTAATCTTATAATTAGGTATAAAGTCGATTTTCTTGTATATACACATTGAGCAATCGATATCGAAATTCTTCAAATCACTAGATTATTATATTTAAGTTAATAAACTTTCTTTAACTTACTGAAGTATACACAAAGCCATAACGGCATAACGGCAGTGCATTTAGAAGAGCACCATAATCTTATATTTAGGTATAAAGTCGATTTTCTTGCATATACACATTAAGGAATCTTTATCGAAATGCTTCAAATAATTAGTTTAACATAGTTAAGTTAAGAAACCTTCTTTAACGCACCGAAGTTAACATAAAGCCATGGCGGCATAACGGCAGTGCATTTGGAAGAATTCCGTAATCTTATATTTTGGTATAAAGTCGATTTTCTTGTATATACACATTTAGCAATCGATATCGAAATGCTTCAAATCTTTAGTTTAACATATTTAAGTTTATAAACCTTCTTTAACGTACTGAAGTCTACATAAAGCCTTAACGGTATAACGGCAGTGCATTTGGGAGAAATCCGTAATCTTATGTTTAGGTATAAAGTCGATTTTCTTGTATATACATATTTAGCAATCGATATCGAAATGCTTCAAATCATTTCTTTTACATATTTCAGTTAATAAATTTTCTTTAACTTATTGAAGTTTACATAAGGCCATCACGGCATAACGGCAGTGCATTTGGAAGAATTCCGTAATCTTATATTTTGGTATAAAGTCGATTTTCTTGTATATACACATTTAGCAATCGATATCGAAATGCTTCAAATCTTTAGTTTAACATATTTAAGTTTATAAACCTTCTTTAACGTACTGAAGTCTACATAAAGCCTTAACGGTATAACGGCAGTGCATTTGGAAGAATTCCGTAATCTTATATTTTGGTATAAAGTCGATTTTCTTGTATAAACACTTTTAGCAATCGATATCGATATGCTTCAAATCATAAGTTTAACATATTTAAGTTAATAAATCTTCTTTAACGCACTGAAGTTTACATAAAGCTTCAGCGGCATAAAGGCAGTGCATTTATAATAGTACCGTAATCTTATATTCAGGTATAAAATTGATTTTCTTGTATATACACATTTAGCAATCATTATCGAAATGCTTCAAATCATTAGTTTAACATATTTAAATTTATAAACTTTCTTTAACGAACTGAAGCTTACATAAAGCCGTGGCGGCATAACGGCAGTGTGTTTAGAAAAATTCCCTGATCGTATATTTAGGTATAAAGTCGATTTTCTTGTATTTACACATTTAGCAATCGATATCGAAATGCTTCAAATCATTTCTTTTACATATTTCAGTTAATAAATTTTCTTTAACTTATTGAAGTTTACATAAGGCCATCACGGCATAACGGCAGTGCTTTTAGAAAAATTCCGTAATCTTAGATTTAGCTATAAAGTCGTTTTTTTGCATTCGCACATTTAGCAATCATTATCGAAATGCTTCAAATCATTAGTTTAACATACTTAAGTTAATTAACTTTATTTAACGCACTGAAGTTAACATAAAGCCATGGCGGCATAACGGCAGTGCATTTAGAAAAATTCCGTAATCTTATATTTAGGTATAAAGTCGATTTTCTTGTATATACACATTTAGCAATCGATATCGAAATGCTTCAAATCATTAGTTTAACATACTTAAGTTAATTAACTATATTTAACGTACTGAAGGTGACATAAGGCCATGGCGGCATAACGGCAGTGCATTTAGAAGAATTCCGTAATCTCGTATTTATGTATAAAGTCGATTTTCTTGTATATACACATTGAGCAATCGATATCGAAATGCTTCAAATCACTAGTTTAACATATTTAAGTTAATAAACCTTCTTTAACGTACAGAAGGTGACATAAGGCCATGGCGGCATAACGGCAGTGCATTTAGAAGAATTTCGTAGTCTTATATTTAGGTATAAAGTCGATTTTGTTGTATATACACATTTAGCAATCGATATCGAAATGCTTCAAATCATTAGGTTAACATATTTAAGTTATTTAACTTTCTTTAACTTACTGAAGTATGCATAAAGCCATAACGGCATAACGGCAGTGCATTTAGAAGAATTTCGTAATCTTATATATAGATATAAAGTCGATTTTCTTCATTATACACATTTAGCACTCGATATCGAAATGCTTCAAATCATTAGAATAACATATTTAAGTTAATTAACTTTCTTTATCTTACTGAAGTCTACACTAAGCCTTAACGGTATAACAGCAGTGCAGTTAGAAGAACTTCGTAACCTTATATTAAGGTATAAAGTCTATTTTGTTGTATATACACATTTAGCAATCGATATCGAAATGCTTTAAGTCATTAGATTAACATATTTAAGTTAATTAACTTTCTTTATCTTACTGAAGTCTACATTAAGCCTTAACGGTATAACTGCAGTGCATTTAGAAGAATTCCGTAGTCTTATATTTAGATATAAAGCCGATTTTCTTCATTATATACATTTAGCAATCGATATCGAAATGCTTCAAATCATTAGAATAACATATTTAAGTTAATTAACTTTCTTTATCTTACTGAAGTCTACATAAAGCCTTAACGGTATAACAGCAGTGCAGTTAGAAGAATTCCGTAACCTTATATTTAGGTATAAAGTCGATTTTGTTGTATATACACATTTAGCAATAGATATCGAAATGCTTTAAATCATTAGATTAACATATTTAAGTTAATTAACTTTCTTTATCTTACTGAAGTCTACATTAAGCCTTAACGGTATAACTGCAGTGCATTTAGAAGAATTCCGTAATCTTATATTTAGATATAAAGCCGATTTTCTTCATTATACACATTTAGCAATCGATATCGAAATGCTTCAAATCATTAGAATAACATATTTAAGTTAATTAACTTTCTTTATCTTACTGAAGTCTACATAAAGCCTTAACGGTATAACAGCAGTGCAGTTAGAAGAATTCCGTAACCTTATATTTAGGTATAAAGTCGATTTTGTTGTATATACACATTTAGCAATAGATATCGAAATGCTTTAAATCATTAGATTAACATATTTAAGTTAATTAACTTTCTTTATCTTACTGAAGTCTACATTAAGCCTTAACGGTATAACTGCAGTGCATTTAGAAGAATTCCGTAACCTTATATTTAAATATAAAGTCGATTGTCTTCATTATACACATTTAGCAATCGATATCGAAATGCTTCAAATCATTAGAATAACATATTTGATTTAATTAACTTTCTTTATCTTACTGAAGTCTACATTAAGCCTTATCGGTATAACAGCAACTCAGTTAGAATAATTCCGTAACCTTATATTTAGGTATAAAGTCGATTTTGTTGTATATACACATTTAGCAATCGATATCGAAATGCTTTAAATCAATAGGTTAACATATTTAAGTTAATTAACTTTCTTTATCTTACTGAAGTCTACATTAAGCCTTAACGCTATAACGGCAGTGCATTTAGAAGAATTCCGTAATCTTATATTTCGGTATAAAATCGATTTTCTTGTATATACACATTAAGCAATCGATATCGAAATGCTTTAAATCACTAGATTAAAATATTTTAGTTAATAAACTTTCTTTAACGCACTGAAGTATACATAAAGCCGTAACGGTATAACGGCAGTGCATTTAGAAGAGTTCCGTTATCTTATATTTAGGTATAAAGTCGATTTTCTTGTATATACACCTTTAGCAATCGATATCGATATGCGACAAATCATAAGTTTAACATATTTAAGTTAATAAACTTTCTTTAACGCACTGAAGTTTACATAAAGCCTTGGCGGCATAAAGGCAGTGCATTTAGAAGAATTCCGTAATCTTATATTTAGGTATAAAGTCGATTTTCTTGTATATACACATTTAGCAATCGATATCGAAAAGCTTCAAATCACTAGATTAACATATTTAAGTTAATAAACTTTCTTTAACGCACTGAAGTATACATAAAGCCGTAACGGCATAACGGCAGTGCATTTAGAAGAGTTCCGTAATCTTATATTTAGGTATAAAGTCGATTTTCTTGTATATACACCTTTAGCAATCGATATCGATATGCGTCAAATCATAAGTTTAACATATTTAAGTTAATAAACCTTCTTTAACGCACTGAAGTTTACATAAAGCTTTGGCGGCATAAAGACCGTGCATTTAGAAGAATTCTGTAATCTTATGTTTATGTATGAAGTCGATTTTCTTGTATATACACATTTAGCAATCGATATCGAAATGCTTTAAATCTTTAGTTTAACATATTTAAGTTTATAAACCTTCTTTAACGCACTGAAGTCTACATAAAGCCTTAACGGTATAACGGCAGTGCATTTGGGAGAAATCCGTAATCTGATATTTAGGTATAAAGTCGATTTTCTTGCATATACACATTTAGCAATCGATATCGAAATGCTTCAAATCTTAAGTTTAACATATTTAAGTTTATAAACCTTCTTTAACGCACTGAAGTTTACATAAAGCCTTGGCGGCATAAAGGCAGTGCATTTAGAAGAATTCCGTAATCTTATATTTAGGTATAAAGTCGATTTTCTTGTATATACACATTTAGCAATCGATATCGAAAAGCTTCAAATCACTAGATTAACATATTTAAGTTAATAAACTTTCTTTAACGCACTGAAGTCTACATAAAGCCTTAACGGTGTAACGGCAGTGCATTTGGGAGAAATCCGTAATCTGATATTTAGGTATAAAGTCGATTTTCTTGTATATACACATTTAGCAATCGATATCGAAATGCTTCAAATCTTTAGTTTAACATATTCAAGTTTATAAACCTTCTTTAACGCACTGAAGTTTACATAAAGCTTTGGCGGCATAAAGACAGTGCATTTAGAAGAATTTCGCAATCTTATATTCAGGTATAAAGTCGATTTTGTTGTATATTCACATTTAGCAATCGATATCGAGATGCTTCAAATCATTAGGTTAACATATTTAAGTTAATTAACTTCTTTATCTTACAGAAGTCTACATTAAGCCTTAACGGTATAACAGCAGTGCAGTTAGAAGAATTCCGTAACCTTATATTTAGGTATAAAGTCAATTTTGTTGTATATACACATTTAGCAATCGATATCGAAATACTTCAAATCATTAGATTAACATATTTAAGTTAATTAACTTTCTTTATCTTGCTGAAGTCTACATTAAGCCTTAACGGTATAAAGGCAGTGCATTTGGAAGAATTCCGTAACCTTATATTTAGGTATAAAGTCGATTTTCTTGTATATACACATTTAGCAATCGATATCAATATGCTGCTTCAAATAATAAGTTTAACATATTTAAGTTAATAAACCTTCCTTAACGCACTGAAGTTTACATAAAGCTTTGGCGGCATAAAGGCAGTGCATTTAGAAGAATTCCGTAACCTTATATTTAGGTATAAGGTCGATTTTCTTGTATATACACATTTAGCAATCGATATCGAAATGCTTCAAATCACTAGATTAACATATTTAAGTTAATAAACTTTCTTTAACTTACTGAAGTATACATAAAGCCATAACGGCATAACGGCAGTGCATTTAGAAGAGTACCGTAATCTTATGTTTAGGTATAAAGTCGATTTTCTTGCATTTACACATTTAGCAATCGATATCGAAATGCTTCAAATCATTAGATTAACATATTTAAGTGAATTAACTTTCTTTATCTCACTGAAGTCTACATTAAGCCTTAACGGTATAAAGGCAGTGCATGTAGAAGAATTCCGTAATCATACATTTAAATATAAAGTCGATTTTATTGTATATACACATTTAGCAATCGATATAGAAACGCTTCAAATCACTAGTTTAACATATTTTAGTTAATAAACCTTCTTTAACGTACTGAAGGTGACATAGAGCCAAGGCGGCATAACGGCAGTGCATTTAGAAGAATTTCCTAATCTTATATTTAGGTATAAAGTCGATTTTCTTGTATATACACATTGAGCAATCGATATCGAAATGCTTCAAATTACTAGATTAATATATTTAAGTTAATAAACTTTCTTTAACTTACTGAATTATACACAAAGCCATAACGGCATAACGGCATTGCATTTAGAAGAGCACCATAATCTTATATTTAGGTATAAAGTCGATTTTCTTGCATATACACATTTAAGTTAATAAACCTTCTTTAACGCACTGAAGTTTACATAAAGCTTTGGCGGCATAAAGACCGTGCATTTAGAAGAATTCCGTAATCTTATGTTTATGTATAAAGTCGATTTTCTTGTATATACACATTTAGCAATCGATATCGAAATGCTTAAAATCTTTAGTTTAACATATTTAAGTTTATAAACCTTCTTTAACGCACTGAAGTCTACATAAAGCCTTAACGGTATAACGGCAGTGCATTTGGGAGAAATCCGTAATCTGATATTTAGGTATAAAGTCGATTTTCTTGTATATACATATTTAGCAATCGATATCGAAATGCTTCAAATCTTTAGTTTAACATATTTAAGTTTATAAACCTTCTTTAACGCACTGAAGTCTACATAAAGCCTTAACGGTATAACAGCAGTGCAGTTAGAAGAATTCCGTAACCTTATATTTAGGTATAAAGTAGATTTTGTTGTATATACACATTTAGCAATCGATATCGAAATGCTTTAAATCATTAGATTAACATATTTAAGTTAATTAACTTTCTTTATCTTACTGAAGTCTACATTAAGCCTTAACGGTATAACTGCAGTGCATTTAGAAGAATTTCGTAATCTTATATATAGATATAAAGTCGATTTTCTTCATTATACACATTTAGCACTCGATATCGAAATGCTCCAAATCATTAGAATAACATATTTAAGTTAATTAACTTTCTTTATTTTACTGAAGTCTACACTAAGCCTTAGTTTAACATATTTAAGTTAATAAACCTTCTTTAACGTACTGAAGGTGACATAGAGCTATGGCGGCATAACGGCAGTGCACTTAGAAGAATTTCGCAATCTTATATTCAGGTATAAAGTCGATTTTGTTGTATATTCAAATTTAGCAATCGATATCGAGATGCTCCAAATCATTAGGTTAACATATTTAAGTTAATTAACTTCTTTATCTTACTGAAGTCTACATTAAGCCTTAACGGTATAACGGCAGTGCAGTTAGAAGAATTCCGTAACCTTATATTTAGGTATAAAGTCGATTTTGTTGTATATACACATTTAGCAATCGATATCGAAATGCTTCAAATCACTAGATTAACATATTTAAGTTAATTAACTTTCTTTATCTTACTGAAGTCTACATTAAGCCTTAACGGTATAAAGGCAGTGCATTAAGAAGAATTCCGTAACCTTATATTTAGGTATAAAGTAGATTTTCTTGTATATACACATTTAGCAATCGATATCAATATGCTGCTTCAAATCATAAGTTTAACATATTTAAGTTAATAAACCTTCTTTAACGCACTGAAGTTTACATAAAGCTTTGGCGGCATAAAGACAGTGCATTTAGAAGAATTCCGTAATCTTATATTTAGGTATAATGTCGATTTTCTTGTATATACACATTTAGCAATCGATATCGAAATGCTTCAAATCACTAGATTAACATATTTAAGTTAATAAACTTTCTTTAACGCACTGAAGTATACATTAAGCCTTAACGGTATAACGGCAGTGCATTTAGAAGAATTCCGTAACCTTATATTTAGGTATAAAGTCGATTTTCTTGTATATACACATTTAGCAATCGACATCGAAATGCTTCAAATCATTAGATTAACATATTTAAGTTAATTAACTTTCTTTATCTTACTGAAGTCTACATTAAGCCTTAACGGTATAACGGCAGTGCATTTAGAAGAATTCCGTAACCTTATATTTAGGTATAAAGTCGATTTTCTTGTATATACACATTTAGCAATCGATATCGAAAAGCTTCAAATCACTAGATTAACATATTTAAGTTAATAAACTTTCTTTAACGCACTGAAGTCTACATTAAGACTTAACGGTATAAAGGCAGTGCATTAAGAAGAATTCCGTAACCTTATATTTAGGTATAAAGTAGATTTTCTTGTATATACACATTTAGCAATCGATATCAATATGCTGCTTCAAATCATAAGTTTAACATATTTAAGTTAATAAACCTTCTTTAACGCACTGAAGTTTACATAAAGCTTTGGCGGCATAAAGACAGTGCATTTAGAAGAATTCCGTAATCTTATATTTAGGTATAATGTCGATTTTCTTGTATATACACATTTAGCAATCGATATCGAAATGCTTCAAATCACTAGATTAACATATTTAAGTTAATAAACTTTCTTTAACGCACTGAAGTATACATTAAGCCTTAACGGTATAACGGCAGTGCATTTAGAAGAATTCCGTAACCTTATATTTAGGTATAAAGTCGATTTTCTTGTGTATACACATTTAGCAATCGATATCGAAATGCTTCAAATCTTTAGTTTAACATATTTAAGTTTATAAACCTTCTTTAACGCACTGAAGTTTACATAAAGCTTTGGCGGCATAAAGACAGTGCATTTAGAAGAATTTCGCAATCTTATATTCAGGTATAAAGTCGATTTTGTTGTATATTCACATTTAGCAATCGATATCGAGATGCTTCAAATCATTAGGTTAACATATTTAAGTTAATTAACTTCTTTATCTTACTGAAGTCTACATTAAGCCTTAACGGTATAACGGCAGTGCAGTTAGAAAAATTCCGTAACCTTATATTTAGGTATAAAGTCGATTTTGTTGTATATACACATTTAGCAATCGATATCGAAATGCTTCAAATCACTAGATTAACATATTTAAGTTAATTAACTTTCTTTATCTTACTGAAGTCTACATTAAGCCTTAACGGTATAAAGGCAGTGCATTAAGAAGAATTCCGTAACCTTATATTTAGGTATAAAGTAGATTTTCTTGTATATACACATTTAGCAATCGATATCAATATGCTGCTTCAAATCATAAGTTTAACATATTTAAGTTAATAAACCTTCTTTAACGCACTGAAGTTTACATAAAGCTTTGGCGGCATAAAGACAGTGCATTTAGAAGAATTCCGTAATCTTATATTTAGGTATAATGTCGATTTTCTTGTATATACACATTTAGCAATCGATATCGAAATGCTTCAAATCACTAGATTAACATATTTAAGTTAATAAACTTTCTTTAACGCACTGAAGTATACATTAAGCCTTAACGGTATAACGGCAGTGCATTTAGAAGAATTCCGTAACCTTATATTTAGGTATAAAGTCGATTTTCTTGTATATACACATTTAGCAATCGACATCGAAATGCTTCAAATCATTAGATTAACATATTTAAGTTAATTAACTTTCTTTATCTTACTGAAGTCTACATTAAGCCTTAACGGTATAACGGCAGTGCATTTAGAAGAATTCCGTAACCTTATATTTAGGTATAAAGTCGATTTTCTTGCATATACACATTTAGCAATCGATATCGAAATGCTTCAAATCTTAAGTTTAACATATTTAAGTTTATAAACCTTCTTTAACGCACTGAAGTTTACATAAAGCCTTGGCGGCATAAAGGCAGTGCATTTAGAAGAATTCCGTAATTTTATATTTAGGTATAAAGTCGATTTTCTTGTATATACACATTTAGCAATCGATATCGAAAAGCTTCAAATCACTAGATTAACATATTTAAGTTAATAAACTTTCTTTAACGCACTGAAGTCTACATAAAGCCTTAACGGTATAACGGCAGTGCATTTGGGAGAAATCCGTAATCTGATATTTAGGTATAAAGTCGATTTTCTTGTATATACACATTTAGCAATCGATATCGAAATGCTTCAAATCTTTAGTTTAACATATTTAAGTTTATAAACCTTCTTTAACGCACTGAAGTTTACATAAAGCTTTGGCGGCATAAAGACAGTGCATTTAGAAGAATTTCGCAATCTTATATTCAGGTATAAAGTCGATTTTGTTGTATATTCACATTTAGCAATCGATATCGAGATGCTTCAAATCATTAGGTTAACATATTTAAGTTAATTAACTTCTTTATCTTACTGAAGTCTACATTAAGCCTTAACGGTATAACAGCAGTGCAGTTAGAAGAATTCCGTAACCTTATATTTAGGTATAAAGTCGATTTTGTTGTATATACACATTTAGCAATCGATATCGAAATACTTCAAATCATTAGATTAACATATTTAAGTTAATTAACTTTCTTTATCTTACTGAAGTCTACATTAAGCCTTAACGGTATAAAGGCAGTGCATTTGGAAGAATTCCGTAACCTTATATTTAGGTATAAAGTCGATTTTCTTGTATATACACATTTAGAAATCGATATCAATATGCTGCTTCAAATCATAAGTTTAACATATTTAAGTTAATAAACCTTCTTTAACGCACTGAAGTTTACATAAAGCTTTGGCGGCATAAAGACAGTGCATTTAGAAGAATTCCGTAATCTTATATTTAGGTATAAACTCGATTTTCTTGTATATACACATTTAGCAATCGATATCGAAATGCTTCAAATCACTAGATTAACATATTTAAGTTAATAAAATTTCTTTAACGCACTGAAGTATACATTAAGCCTTAACGGTATAACGGCAGTGCATTTAGAAGAATTCCGTAACCTTATATTTAGGTATAAAGTCGATTTTCTTGTATATACACATTTAGCAATCGATATCGAAATGCTTCAAATCATTAGATTAACATATTTAAGTTAATTAACTTTCTTTATCTTACTGAAGTCTACATTAAGCCTTAACGGTATAACGGCAGTGCATTTAGAAGAATTCCGTAACCTTATATTTAGGTATAAAGTCGATTTTCTTGTATATACACATTTAGCAATCGATATCAAAATGCTACAAATAATAAGTTTAACATATTTAAGTTAATAAACCTTCCTTAACGCACTGAAGTTTACATAAAGCTTTGGCGGCATAAAGGCAGTGCATTTAGAAGAATTCCGTAACCTTATATTTAGGTATAAGGTCGATTTTCTTGTATATACACATTTAGCAATCGATATCGAAATGCTTCAAATCACTCGATTAACATATTTAAGTTAATAAACTTTCTTTAACTTACTGAAGTATACATAAAGCCATAACGGCATAACGGCAGTGCATTTAGAAGAGTACCGTAATCTAATGTTTAGGTATAAAGTCGATTTTCTTGCATTTACACATTTAGCAATCGATATCGAAATGCTTCAAATCATTAGATTAACATATTTAAGTGAATTAACTTTCTTTATCTCACTGAAGTCTACATTAAGCCTTAACGGTATAAAGGCAGTGCATGTAGAAGAATTCCGTAACCTTATATTTAGGTATAAAGTCGATTTTCTTGTATATACACATTTAGCAATCGATATCAAAATGCTACAAATAATAAGTTTAACATATTTAAGTTAATAAACTTTCTTTAACGCACTGAAGTATACATTAAGCCTTAACGGTATAACGGCAGTGCATTTAGAAGAATTCCGTAACCTTATATTTAGGTATAAGGTCGATTTTCTTGTATATACACATTTAGCAATCGATATCGAAATGCTTCAAATCACTAGATTAACATATTTAAGTTAATAAACTTTCTTTAACTTACTGAAGTATACATAAAGCCATAACGGCATAACGGCAGTGCATTTAGAAGAGTACCGTAATCTTATGTTTAGGTATAAAGTCGATTTTCTTGCATTTACACATTTAGCAATCGATATCGAAATGCTTCAAATCACTAGATTAACATATTTAAGTGAATTAACTTTCTTTATCTCACTGAAGTCTACATTAAGCCTTAACGGTATAAAGGCAGTGCATGTAGAAGAATTCCGTAATCATACATTTAAATATAAAGTCGATTTTATTGTATATACACATTTAGCAATCGATATCGAAACGCTTCAAATCACTAGTTTAACATATTTTAGTTAATAAACCTTCTTTAACGTACTGAAGGTGACATAGAGCCAAGGCGGCATAGCGGCAGTGCATTTAGAAGAATTTCGTAATCTTATATTTAGGTATAAAGTCGATTTTCTTGTATATACACATTGAGCAATCGATATCGAAATGCTTCAAATCACTAGATTAATATATTTAAGTTAATAAACTTTCTTTAACTTACTGAATTATACACAAAGCCATAACGGCATAACGGCATTGCATTTAGAAGAGCACCATAATCTTATATTTAGGTACAAAGTCGATTTTCTTGCATATACACATTTAAGTTAATAAACCTTCTTTAACGCACTGAAGTTTACATAAAGCTTTGGCGGCATAAAGACCGTGCATTTAGAAGAATTCCGTAATCTTATGTTTATGTATAAAGTCGATTTTCTTGTATATACACATTTAGCAATCGATATCGAAATGCTTAAAATCTTTAGTTTAACATATTTAAGTTTATAAACCTTCTTTAACGCACTGAAGTCTACATAAAGCCTTAACGGTATAACGGCAGTGCATTTGGGAGAAATCCGTAATCTGATATTTAGGTATAAAGTCGATTTTCTTGTATATACACATTTAGCAATCGATATCGAAATGCTTCAAATCTTTAGTTTAACATATTTAAGTTTATAAACCTTCTTTAACGCACTGAAGTCTACATAAAGCCTTAACGGTATAACAGCAGTGCAGTTAGAAGAATTCCGTAACCTTATATTTAGGTATAAAGTAGATTTTGTTGTATATACACATTTAGCAATCGATATCGAAATGCTTTAAATCATTAGATTAACATATTTAAGTTAATTAACTTTCTTTATCTTACTGAAGTCTACATTAAGCCTTAACGGTATAACTGCAGTGCATTTAGAAGAATTTCGTAATCTTATATATAGATATAAAGTCGATTTTCTTCATTATACACATTTAGCACTCGATATCGAAATGCTCCAAATCATTAGAATAACATATTTAAGTTAATTAACTTTCTTTATTTTACTGAAGTCTACACTAAGCCTTAGTTTAACATATTTAAGTTAATAAACCTTATTTTACGTACTGAAGGTGACATAGAGCTATGGCGGCATAACGGCAGTGCATTTAGAAGAATTTCGCAATCTTATATTCAGGTATAAAGTCGATTTTGTTGTATATTCAAATTTAGCAATCGATATCGAGATGCTTCAAATCATTAGGTTAACATATTTAAGTTAATTAACTTCTTTATCTTACTGAAGTCTACATTAAGCCTTAACGGTATAACGGCAGTGCAGTTAGAAGAATTCCGTAACCTTATATTTAGGTATAAAGTCGATTTTGTTGTATATACACATTTAGCAATCGATATCGAAATGCTTCAAATCACTAGATTAACATATTTAAGTTAATTAACTTTCTTTATCTTACTGAAGTCTACATTAAGCCTTAACGGTATAAAGGCAGTGCATTAAGAAGAATTCCGTAACCTTATATTTAGGTATAAAGTAGATTTTCTTGCATATACACATTTAGCAATCGATATCAATATGCTGCTTCAAATCATAAGTTTAACATATTTAAGTTAATAAACCTTCTTTAACGCACTGAAGTTTACATAAAGCTTTGGCGGCATAAAGACAGTGCATTTAGAAGAATTCCGTAATCTTATATTTAGGTATAAAGTCGATTTTCTTGTATATACACATTTAGCAATCGATATCGAAATGCTTCAAATCACTAGATTAACATATTTAAGTTAACAAACTTTCTTTAACGCACTGAAGTATACATTAAGCCTTAACGGAATAACGGCAGTGCATTTAGAAGAATTCCGTAACCTTATATTTAGGTATAAATTTTTTTTCTTGTATATACACATTTAGCAATCGATATCGAAATGCTTCAAATCATTAGATTAACATATTTAAGTTAATTAACTTTCTTTATCTTACTGAAGTCTATATTAAGCCTTAACGGTATAACGGCAGTGCATTTAGAAGAATTCCGTAACCTTATATTTAGGTATAAAGTCGATTTTCTTGTATATACACATTTAGCAATCGATATCAAAATGCTACAAATAATAAGTTTAACATATTTAAGTTAATAAACCTTCTTTAACGCACTGAAGTTTACATAAAGCTTTGGCGGCATAAAGGCAGTGCATTTAGAAGAATTCCGTAATCTTGTATTTAGGTATAAAGTCGATTTTCTTGTATATACACATTTAGCAATCGATATCGAAATGCTTCAAATCACTAGATTAACATATTTAAGTTAATAAACTTTCTTTAACTTACTGAAGTATACATAAAGCCATAACGGCATAACGGCAGTGCATTTAGAAGAGTACCGTAATCTTATGTTTAGGTATAAAGTCGATTTTCTTGCATTTACACATTTAGCAATCGATATCGAAATGCTTCAAATCATTAGATTATTATATTTAAGTGAATTAACTTTCTTTATCTCACTGAAGTCTACATTAAGCCTTATCGGTATAAAGGCAGTGCATGTAGAAGAATTCCGTAATCATACATTTAAATATAAAGTCGATTTTATTGTATATACACATTTAGCAATCGATATCGAAACGCTTCAAATCACTAGTTTAACATATTTTAGTTAATAAACCTTCTTTAACGTACTGAAGGTGACATAGAGCCATGGCGGCATAACGGCAGTGCATTTAGAAGAATTTCGTAATCTTATATTTAGGTATAAAGTCGATTTTCTTGTATATACACATTGAGCAATCGATATCGAAATTCTTCAAATCACTAGATTAATATATTTAAGTTAACACGTTGACGGACACTTGCGTCTATAGCCGTCAAAGCGAAGTTCACTATGTGGCATGACGGCGACAGCCGTCTAAAACGAAACGGTCGTTTACAGACACTGCGGCGATCGCAGCACAAATGTCCCATTACTTCAAGTCTAGAGTGCGCTGGCGCCATGACGGTTATGGCCGCAACCTAACTAAAGGTGCTGAATTATTCAAAATTAAGTTTATTTAAGCAGAAATAGTAAAACTGTACTTTAAATATTCTAAAAATTACAAAAACACATAGTGTCAATTTTCGAACTTTACTTGTTCCTACTGTCCGTCAATGTGTTAATAAACTTTCTTTAACTTACTGAAGTCTACATTAAGCCTTAACGGTATAACGGCAGTGCATTTAGAAGAATTCCGTAACCTTATATTTAGGTATAAAGTCGATTTTCTTGTATATACACATTTAGCAATCGATATCAAAATGCTACAAATAATAAGTTTAACATATTTAAGTTAAGAAACCTTCTTTAACGCACTGAAATTTACATAAAGCTTTGGCGGCATAAAGGCAGTGCATTTAGAAGAATTCCGTAATCTTGTATTTAGGTATAAAGTCGATTTTCTTGTATATACACATTTAGCAATCGATATCGAAATGCTTCAAATCACTAGATTAACATATTTAAGTTAATAAACTTTCTTTAACTTACTGAAGTATACATAAAGCCATAACGGCATAACGGCAGTGCATTTAGAAGAGTACCGTAATCTTATGTTTAGGTATAAAGTCGATTTTCTTGCATTTACACATTTAGCAATCGATATCGAAATGCTTCAAATCATTAGTTTAACATACTTAAGTTAATTAACTTTATTTAACGCACTGAAGGTGACATAAAGCCATGGCGGCATAACGGCAGTGCATATGGAAGAATTCCGTAATCTTATATTTTGGTATAAAGTCGATTTTCTTGTATATACACATTTAGCAATCGATATCGAAATGCTTCAAATCTTTAGTTTAACATATTTAAGTTTATAAACCTTCTTTAACGTACTGAAGTCTACATAAAGCCATAACGGCATAACGGCAGTGCATTTAGAAGAGTACCGTAATCTTATGTTTAGGTATAAAGTCGATTTTCTTGCATTTACACATTTAGCAATCGATATCGAAATGCTTCAAATCATTAGATTATTATATTTAAGTGAATTAACTTTCTTTATCTCACTGAAGTCTACATTAAGCCTTAACGGTATAAAGGCAGTGCATGTAGAAGAATTCCGTAATCATACATTTAAATATAAAGTCGATTTTATTGTATATACACATTTAGCAATCGATATCGAAACGCTTCATATCACTAGTTTAACATATTTTAGTTAATAAACCTTCTTTAACGTACTGAAGGTGACATAGAGCCATGGCGGCATAACGGCAGTGCATTTAGAAGAATTTCGTAATCTTATAATTAGGTATAAAATCGATTTTCTTGTATATACACATTGAGCAATCGATATCGAAATTCTTCAAATCACTAGATTATTATATTTAAGTTAATAAACTTTCTTTAACTTACTGAAGTATACACAAAGCCATAACGGCATAACGGCAGTGCATTTAGAAGAGCACCATAATCTTATATTTAGGTATAAAGTCGATTTTCTTGCATATACACATTAAGGAATCGTTATCGAAATGCTTCAAATAATTAGTTTAACATAGTTAAGTTAAGAAACCTTCTTTAACGCACCGAAGTTAACATAAAGCCATGGCGGCATAACGGCAGTGCATTTGGAAGAATTCCGTAATCTTATATTTTGGTATAAAGTCGATTTTCTTGTATATACACATTTAGCAATCGATATCGAAATGCTTCAAATCTTTAGTTTAACATATTTAAGTTTATAAACCTTCTTTAACGTACTGAAGTCTACATAAAGCCTTAACGGTATAACGGCAGTGCATTTGGGAGAAATCCGTAATCTTATGTTTAGGTATAAAGTCGATTTTCTTGTATATACATATTTAGCAATCGATATCGAAATGCTTCAAATCATTTCTTTTACATATTTCAGTTAATAAATTTTCTTTAACTTATTGAAGTTTACATAAGGCCATCACGGCATAACGGCAGTGCATTTGGAAGAATTCCGTAATCTTATATTTTGGTATAAAGTCGATTTTCTTGTATATACACATTTAGCAATCGATATCGAAATGCTTCAAATCTTTAGTTTAACATATTTAAGTTTATAAACCTTCTTTAACGTACTGAAGTCTACATAAAGCCTTAACGGTATAACGGCAGTGCATTTGGAAGAATTCCGTAATCTTATATTTTGGTATAAAGTCGATTTTCTTGTATAAACACTTTTAGCAATCGATATCGATATGCTTCAAATCATAAGTTTAACATATTTAAGTTAATAAATCTTCTTTAACGCACTGAAGTTTACATAAAGCTTCAGCGGCATAAAGGCAGTGCATTTATAATAGTACCGTAATCTTATATTCAGGTATAAAATTGATTTTCTTGTATATACACATTTAGCAATCATTATCGAAATGCTTCAAATCATTAGTTTAACATATTTAAATTTATAAACTTTCTTTAACGAACTGAAGCTTACATAAAGCCGTGGCGGCATAACGGCAGTGTGTTTAGAAAAATTCCCTGATCGTATATTTAGGTATAAAGTCGATTTTCTTGTATTTACACATTTAGCAATCGATATCGAAATGCTTCAAATCATTTCTTTTACATATTTCAGTTAATAAATTTTCTTTAACTTATTGAAGTTTACATAAGGCCATCACGGCATAACGGCAGTGCTTTTAGAAAAATTCCGTAATCTTAGATTTAGCTATAAAGTCGTTTTTTTGCATTCGCACATTTAGCAATCATTATCGAAATGCTTCAAATCATTAGTTTAACATACTTAAGTTAATTAACTTTATTTAACGCACTGAAGTTAACATAAAGCCATGGCGGCATAACGGCAGTGCATTTAGAAAAATTCCGTAATCTTATATTTAGGTATAAAGTCGATTTTCTTGTATATACACATTTAGCAATCGATATCGAAATGCTTCAAATCATTAGTTTAACATACTTAAGTTAATTAACTATATTTAACGTACTGAAGGTGACATAAAGCCATGGCGGCATAACGGCAGTGCATTTAGAAGAATTCCGTAATCTCGTATTTATGTATAAAGTCGATTTTCTTGTATATACACATTTAGCAATCGATATCGAAATGCTTCAAATCACTAGTTTAACATATTTAAGTTAATAAACCTTCTTTAACGTACAGAAGGTGACATAAGGCCATGGCGGCATAACGGCAGTGCATTTAGAAGAATTTCGTAGTCTTATATTTAGGTATAAAGTCGATTTTGTTGTATATACACATTTAGCAATCGATATCGAAATGCTTCAAATCATTAGGTTAACATATTTAAGTTATTTAACTTTCTTTAACTTACTGAAGTATGCATAAAGCCATAACGGCATAACGGCAGTGCATTTAGAAGAATTTCGTAATCTTATATATAGATATAAAGTCGATTTTCTTCATTATACACATTTAGCACTCGATATCGAAATGCTTCAAATCATTAGAATAACATATTTAAGTTAATTAACTTTCTTTATCTTACTGAAGTCTACACTAAGCCTTAACGGTATAACAGCAGTGCAGTTAGAAGAACTTCGTAACCTTATATTTAGGTATAAAGTCTATTTTGTTGTATATACACATTTAGCAATCGATATCGAAATGCTTTAAATCATTAGATTAACATATTTAAGTTAATTAACTTTCTTTATCTTACTGAAGTCTACATTAAGCCTTAACGGTATAACTGCAGTGCATTTAGAAGAATTCCGTAGTCTTATATTTAGATATAAAGCCGATTTTCTTCATTATATACATTTAGCAATCGATATCGAAATGCTTCAAATCATTAGAATAACATATTTAAGTTAATTAACTTTCTTTATCTTACTGAAGTCTACATAAAGCCTTAACGGTATAACAGCAGTGCAGTTAGAAGAATTCCGTAACCTTATATTTAGGTATAAAGTCGATTTTGTTGTATATACACATTTAGCAATAGATATCGAAATGCTTTAAATCATTAGATTAACATATTTAAGTTAATTAACTTTCTTTATCTTACTGAAGTCTACATTAAGCCTTAACGGTATAACAGCAGTGCAGTTAGAAGAATTCCGTAACCTTATATTTAGGTATAAAGTCGATTTTGTTGTATATACACATTTAGCAATAGATATCGAAATGCTTTAAATCATTAGATTAACATATTTAAGTTAATTAACTTTCTTTATCTTACTGAAGTCTACATTAAGCCTTAACGGTATAACTGCAGTGCATTTAGAAGAATTCCGTAATCTTATATTTAGATATAAAGCCGATTTTCTTCATTATACACATTTAGCAATCGATATCGAAATGCTTCAAATCATTAGAATAACATATTTAAGTTAATTAACTTTCTTTATCTTACTGAAGTCTACATAAAGCCTTAACGGTATAACAGCAGTGCAGTTAGAAGAATTCCGTAACCTTATATTTAGGTATAAAGTCTATTTTGTTGTATATACACATTTAGCAATCGATATCGAAATGCTTTAAATCATTAGATTAACATATTTAAGTTAATTAACTTTCTTTATCTTACTGAAGTCTACATTAAGCCTTAACGGTATAACTGCAGTGCATTTAGAAGAATTCCGTAACCTTATATTTAAATATAAAGTCGATTGTCTTCATTATACACATTTAGCAATCGATATCGAAATGCTTCAAATCATTAGTTTAACATACTTAAGTTAATTAACTTTATTTAACGCACTGAAGTTAACATAAAGCCATGGCGGCATAACGGCAGTGCATTTAGAAAAATTCCGTAATCTTATATTTAGGTATAAAGTCGATTTTCTTGTATATACACATTTAGCAATCGATATCGAAATGCTTCAAATCATTAGTTTAACATACTTAAGTTAGTTAACTATATTTAACGTACTGAAGGTGACATAAAGCCATGGCGGCATAACGGCAGTGCATTTAGAAGAATTCCGTAATCTCGTATTTATGTATAAAGTCGATTTTCTTGTATATACACATTTAGCAATCGATATCGAAATGCTTCAAATCACTAGTTTAACATATTTAAGTTAATAAACCTTCTTTAACGTACAGAAGGTGACATAAGGCCATGGCGGCATAACGGCAGTGCATTTAGAAGAATTTCGTAGTCTTATATTTAGGTATAAAGTCGATTTTGTTGTATATACACATTTAGCAATCGATATCGAAATGCTTCAAATCATTAGGTTAACATATTTAAGTTATTTAACTTTCTTTAACTTACTGAAGTATGCATAAAGCCATAACGGCATAACGGCAGTGCATTTAGAAGAATTTCGTAATCTTATATATAGATATAAAGTCGATTTTCTTCATTATACACATTTAGCACTCGATATCGAAATGCTTCAAATCATTAGAATAACATATTTAAGTTAATTAACTTTCTTTATCTTACTGAAGTCTACACTAAGCCTTAACGGTATAACAGCAGTGCAGTTAGAAGAACTTCGTAACCTTATATTTAGGTATAAAGTCTATTTTGTTGTATATACACATTTAGCAATCGATATCGAAATGCTTTAAATCATTAGATTAACATATTTAAGTTAATTAACTTTCTTTATCTTACTGAAGTCTACATTAAGCCTTAACGGTATAACTGCAGTGCATTTAGAAGAATTCCGTAGTCTTATATTTAGATATAAAGCCGATTTTCTTCATTATATACATTTAGCAATCGATATCGAAATGCTTCAAATCATTAGAATAACATATTTAAGTTAATTAACTTTCTTTATCTTACTGAAGTCTACATAAAGCCTTAACGGTATAACAGCAGTGCAGTTAGAAGAATTCCGTAACCTTATATTTAGGTATAAAGTCGATTTTGTTGTATATACACATTTAGCAATAGATATCGAAATGCTTTAAATCATTAGATTAACATATTTAAGTTAATTAACTTTCTTTATCTTACTGAAGTCTACATTAAGCCTTAACGGTATAACAGCAGTGCAGTTAGAAGAATTCCGTAACCTTATATTTAGGTATAAAGTCGATTTTGTTGTATATACACATTTAGCAATAGATATCGAAATGCTTTAAATCATTAGATTAACATATTTAAGTTAATTAACTTTCTTTATCTTACTGAAGTCTACATTAAGCCTTAACGGTATAACTGCAGTGCATTTAGAAGAATTCCGTAATCTTATATTTAGATATAAAGCCGATTTTCTTCATTATACACATTTAGCAATCGATATCGAAATGCTTCAAATCATTAGAATAACATATTTAAGTTAATTAACTTTCTTTATCTTACTGAAGTCTACATAAAGCCTTAACGGTATAACAGCAGTGCAGTTAGAAGAATTCCGTAACCTTATATTTAGGTATAAAGTCGATTTTGTTGTATATACACATTTAGCAATAGATATCGAAATGCTTTAAATCATTAGATTAACATATTTAAGTTAATTAACTTTCTTTATCTTACTGAAGTCTACATTAAGCCTTAACGGTATAACTGCAGTGCATTTAGAAGAATTCCGTAACCTTATATTTAAATATAAAGTCGATTGTCTTCATTATACACATTTAGCAATCGATATCGAAATGCTTCAAATCATTAGAATAACATATTTGATTTAATAAACTTTCTTTAACGCACTGAAGTATACATTAAGCCTTAACGGTATAACGGCAGTGCATTTAGAAGAATTCCGTAACCTTATATTTAGGTATAAAGTCGATTTTGTTGTATATACACATTTAGCAATCGATATCGAAATGCTTTAAATCAATAGGTTAACATATTTAAGTTAATTAACTATATTTAACGTACTGAAGGTGACATAAAGCCATGGCGGCATAACGGCAGTGCATTTAGAAGAATTCCGTAATCTCGTATTTATGTATAAAGTCGATTTTCTTGTATATACACATTTAGCAATCGATATCGAAATGCTTCAAATCACTAGTTTAACATATTTAAGTTAATAAACCTTCTTTAACGTACAGAAGGTGACATAAGGCCATGGCGGCATAACGGCAGTGCATTTAGAAGAATTTCGTAGTCTTATATTTAGGTATAAAGTCGATTTTGTTGTATATACACATTTAGCAATCGATATCGAAATGCTTCAAATCATTAGGTTAACATATTTAAGTTATTTAACTTTCTTTAACTTACTGAAGTATGCATAAAGCCATAACGGCATAACGGCAGTGCATTTAGAAGAATTTCGTAATCTTATATATAGATATAAAGTCGATTTTCTTCATTATACACATTTAGCACTCGATATCGAAATGCTTCAAATCATTAGAATAACATATTTAAGTTAATTAACTTTCTTTATCTTACTGAAGTCTACACTAAGCCTTAACGGTATAACAGCAGTGCAGTTAGAAGAACTTCGTAACCTTATATTTAGGTATAAAGTCTATTTTGTTGTATATACACATTTAGCAATCGATATCGAAATGCTTTAAATCATTAGATTAACATATTTGAGTTAATTAACTTTCTTTATCTTACTGAAGTCTACATTAAGCCTTAACGGTATAACTGCAGTGCATTTAGAAGAATTCCGTAATCTTATATTTAGATATAAAGCCGATTTTCTTCATATATATACATTTAGCAATCGATATCGAAATGCTTCAAATCATTAGAATAACATATTTAAGTTAATTAACTTTCTTTATCTTACTGAAGTCTACATAAAGCCTTAACGGTATAACAGCAGTGCAGTTAGAAGAATTCCGTAACCTTATATTTAGGTATAAAGTCGATTTTGTTGTATATACACATTTAGCAATCGATATCGAAATGCTTTAAATCATTAGATTAACATATTTAAGTTAATTAACTTTCTTTATCTTACTGAAGTCTACATTAAGCCTTAACGGTATAACAGCAGTGCAGTTAGAAGAATTCCGTAACCTTATATTTAGGTATAAAGTCGATTTTGTTGTATATACACATTTAGCAATAGATATCGAAATGCTTTAAATCATTAGATTAACATATTTAAGTTAATTAACTTTCTTTATCTTACTGAAGTCTACATTAAGCCTTAACGGTATAACTGCAGTGCATTTAGAAGAATTCCGTAATCTTATATTTAGATATAAAGCCGATTTTCTTCATTATACACATTTAGCAATCGATATCGAAATGCTTCAAATCATTAGAATAACATATTTAAGTTAATTAACTTTCTTTATCTTACTGAAGTCTACATAAAGCCTTAACGGTATAACAGCAGTGCAGTTAGAAGAATTCCGTAACCTTATATTTAGGTATAAAGTCGATTTTGTTGTATATACACATTTAGCAATAGATATCGAAATGCTTTAAATCATTAGATTAACATATTTAAGTTAATTAACTTTCTTTATCTTACTGAAGTCTACATTAAGCCTTAACGGTATAACTGCAGTGCATTTAGAAGAATTCCGTAACCTTATATTTAAATATAAAGTCGATTGTCTTCATTATACACATTTAGCAATCGATATCGAAATGCTTCAAATCATTAGAATAACATATTTGATTTAATTAACTTTCTTTATCTTACTGAAGTCTACATTAAGCCTTATCGGTATAACAGCAACTCAGTTAGAATAATTCTGTAACCTTATATTTAGGTATAAAGTCGATTTTGTTGTATATACACATTTAGCAATCGATATCGAAATGCTTTAAATCAATAGGTTAACATATTTAAGTTAATTAACTTTCTTTATCTTACTGAAGTCTACATTAAGCCTTAACGCTATAACGGCAGTGCATTTAGAAGAATTCCGTAATCTTATATTTCGGTATAAAATCGATTTTCTTGTATATACACATTAAGCAATCGATATCGAAATGCTTTAAATCACTAGATTAAAATATTTTAGTTAATAAACTTTCTTTAACGCACTGAAGTATACATAAAGCCGTAACGGTATAACGGCAGTGCATTTAGAAGAGTTCCGTTATCTTATATTTAGGTATAAAGTCGATTTTCTTGTATATACACCTTTAGCAATCGATATCGATATGCGACAAATCATAAGTTTAACATATTTAAGTTAATAAACTTTCTTTAACGCACTGAAGTTTACATAAAGCCTTGGCGGCATAAAGGCAGTGCATTTAGAAGAATTCCGTAATCTTATATTTAGGTATAAAGTCGATTTTCTTGTATATACACATTTAGCAATCGATATCGAAAAGCTTCAAATCACTAGATTAACATATTTAAGTTAATAAACTTTCTTTAACGCACTGAAGTATACATAAAGCCGTAACGGCATAACGGCAGTGCATTTAGAAGAGTTCCGTAATCTTATATTTAGGTATAAAGTCGATTTTCTTGTATATACACCTTTAGCAATCGATATCGATATGCGTCAAATCATAAGTTTAACATATTTAAGTTAATAAACCTTCTTTAACGTACTGAAGTTTACATAAAGCTTTGGCGGCATAAAGACCGTGCATTTAGAAGAATTCTGTAATCTTATGTTTATGTATAAAGTCGATTTTCTTGTATATACACATTTAGCAATCGATATCGAAATGCTTTAAATCTTTAGTTTAACATATTTAAGTTTATAAACCTTCTTTAACGCACTGAAGTCTACATAAAGCCTTAACGGTATAACGGCAGTGCATTTGGGAGAAATCCGTAATCTGATATTTAGGTATAAAGTCGATTTTCTTGCATATACACATTTAGCAATCGATATCGAAATGCTTCAAATCTTAAGTTTAACATATTTAAGTTTATAAACCTTCTTTAACGCACTGAAGTTTACATAAAGCCTTGGCGGCATAAAGGCAGTGCATTTAGAAGAATTCCGTAATCTTATATTTAGGTATAAAGTCGATTTTCTTGTATATACACATTTAGCAATCGATATCGAAAAGCTTCAAATCACTAGATTAACATATTTAAGTTAATAAACTTTCTTTAACGCACTGAAGTCTACATAAAGCCTTAACGGTGTAACGGCAGTGCATTTGGGAGAAATCCGTAATCTGATATTTAGGTATAAAGTCGATTTTCTTGTATATACACATTTAGCAATCGATATCGAAATGCTTCAAATCTTTAGTTTAACATATTCAAGTTTATAAACCTTCTTTAACGCACTGAAGTTTACATAAAGCTTTGGCGGCATAAAGACAGTGCATTTAGAAGAATTTCGCAATCTTATATTCAGGTATAAAGTCGATTTTGTTGTATATTCACATTTAGCAATCGATATCGAGATGCTTCAAATCATTAGGTTAACATATTTAAGTTAATTAACTTCTTTATCTTACAGAAGTCTACATTAAGCCTTAACGGTATAACAGCAGTGCAGTTAGAAGAATTCCGTAACCTTATATTTAGGTATAAAGTCAATTTTGTTGTATATACACATTTAGCAATCGATATCGAAATACTTCAAATCATTAGATTAACATATTTAAGTTAATTAACTTTCTTTATCTTGCTGAAGTCTACATTAAGCCTTAACGGTATAAAGGCAGTGCATTTGGAAGAATTCTGTAACCTTATATTTAGGTATAAAGTCGATTTTCTTGTATATACACATTTAGCAATCGATATCAATATGCTGCTTCAAATAATAAGTTTAACATATTTAAGTTAATAAACCTTCCTTAACGCACTGAAGTTTACATAAAGCTTTGGCGGCATAAAGGCAGTGCATTTAGAAGAATTCCGTAACCTTATATTTAGGTATAAGGTCGATTTTCTTGTATATACACATTTAGCAATCGATATCGAAATGCTTCAAATCACTAGATTAACATATTTAAGTTAATAAACTTTCTTTAACTTACTGAAGTATACATAAAGCCATAACGGCATAACGGCATTGCATTTAGAAGAGCACCATAATCTTATATTTAGGTATAAAGTCGATTTTCTTGCATATACACATTTAGCAATCGATATAGAAACGCTTCAAATCACTAGTTTAACATATTTTAGTTAATAAACCTTCTTTAACGTACTGAAGGTGACATAGAGCCAAGGCGGCATAACGGCAGTGCATTTAGAAGAATTTCCTAATCTTATATTTAGGTATAAAGTCGATTTTCTTGTATATACACATTGAGCAATCGATATCGAAATGCTTCAAATTACTAGATTAATATATTTAAGTTAATAAACTTTCTTTAACTTACTGAATTATACACAAAGCCATAACGGCATAACGGCATTGCATTTAGAAGAGCACCATAATCTTATATTTAGGTATAAAGTCGATTTTCTTGCATATACACATTTAAGTTAATAAACCTTCTTTAACGCACTGAAGTTTACATAAAGCTTTGGCGGCATAAAGACCGTGCATTTAGAAGAATTCCGTAATCTTATGTTTATGTATAAAGTCGATTTTCTTGTATATACACATTTAGCAATCGATATCGAAATGCTTAAAATCTTTAGTTTAACATATTTAAGTTTATAAACCTTCTTTAACGCACTGAAGTCTACATAAAGCCTTAACGGTATAACGGCAGTGCATTTGGGAGAAATCCGTAATCTGATATTTAGGTATAAAGTCGATTTTCTTGTATATACATATTTAGCAATCGATATCGAAATGCTTCAAATCTTTAGTTTAACATATTTAAGTTTATAAACCTTCTTTAACGCACTGAAGTCTACATAAAGCCTTAACGGTATAACAGCAGTGCAGTTAGAAGAATTCCGTAACCTTATATTTAGGTATAAAGTAGATTTTGTTGTATATACACATTTAGCAATCGATATCGAAATGCTTTAAATCACTAGATTAATATATTTAAGTTAATAAACTTTTCTTTAACTTACTGAATTATACACATAAAGCCATAACGGCATAACGCGTTTACATTTAAGAAGAGCACCATAATCTTATATTTAGGTATAAAGTCGATTTTCTTGCATATACACGTTTAACATATTTAAGTTAATAAACCTTCTTTAACGTACTGAAGGTGACATAGAGCTATGGCGGCATAACGGCAGTGCATTTAGAAGAATTTCGCAATCTTATATTCAGGTATAAAGTCGATTTTGTTGTATATTCAAATTTAGCAATCGATATCGAGATGCTCCAAATCATTAGGTTAACATATTTAAGTTAATTAACTTCTTTATCTTACTGAAGTCTACATTAAGCCTTAACGGTATAACGGCAGTGCAGTTAGAAGAATTCCGTAACCTTATATTTAGGTATAAAGTCGATTTTGTTGTATATACACATTTAGCAATCGATATCGAAATGCTTCAAATCACTAGATTAACATATTTAAGTTAATTAACTTTCTTTATCTTACTGAAGTCTACATTAAGCCTTAACGGTATAAAGGCAGTGCATTAAGAAGAATTCCGTAACCTTATATTTAGGTATAAAGTAGATTTTCTTGTATATACACATTTAGCAATCGATATCAATATGCTGCTTCAAATCATAAGTTTAACATATTTAAGTTAATAAACCTTCTTTAACGCACTGAAGTTTACATAAAGCTTTGGCGGCATAAAGACAGTGCATTTAGAAGAATTCCGTAATCTTATATTTAGGTATAATGTCGATTTTCTTGTATATACACATTTAGCAATCGATATCGAAATGCTTCAAATCACTAGATTAACATATTTAAGTTAATAAACTTTCTTTAACGCACTGAAGTATACATTAAGCCTTAACGGTATAACGGCAGTGCATTTAGAAGAATTCCGTAACCTTATATTTAGGTATAAAGTCGATTTTCTTGTATATACACATTTAGCAATCGACATCGAAATGCTTCAAATCATTAGATTAACATATTTAAGTTAATTAACTTTCTTTATCTTACTGAAGTCTACATTAAGCCTTAACGGTATAACGGCAGTGCATTTAGAAGAATTCCGTAACCTTATATTTAGGTATAAAGTCGATTTTCTTGTATATACACATTTAGCAATCGATATCAAAATGCTACAAATAATAAGTTTAACATATTTAAGTTAATAAACCTTCTTTAACGCACTGAAGTATACATAAAGCTTTGGCGGCATAAAGGCAGTGCATTTAGAAGAATTCCGTAATCTTGTATTTAGGTATAAAGTCGATTTTCTTGTATATACACATCTAGCAATCGATATCGAAATGCTTCAAATCACTAGATTAACATATTTAAGTTAATAAACTTTCTTTAACTTACTGAAGTATACATAAAGCCATAACGGTATAACGGCAGTGCATTTAGAAGAGTACCGTAATCTTATGTTTAGGTATAAAGTCGATTTTCTTGCATTTACACATTTAGCAATCGATATCGAAATGCTTCAAATCATTAGATTATTATATTTAAGTGAAATAACTTTCTTTATCTCACTGAAGTCTACATTAAGCCTTATCGGTATAAAGGCAGTGCATGTAGAAGAATTCCGTAATCATACATTTAAATATAAAGTCGATTTTATTGTATATACACATTTAGCAATCGATATAGAAACGCTTCAAATCACTAGTTTAACATATTTTAGTTAATAAACCTTCTTTAACGTACTGAAGGTGACATAGAGCCATGGCGGCATAACGGCAGTGCATTTAGAAGAATTTCGTAATCTTATATTTAGGTATAAAGTCGATTTTCTTGTATATACACATTGAGCAATCGATATCGAAATTCTTCAAATCACTAGATTAATATATTTAAGTTAACACGTTGACGGACACTTGCGTCTATAGCCGTCAAAGCGAAGTTCACTATGTGGCATGACGGCGACAGCCGTCTAAAACGAAACGGTCGTTTACAGACACTGCGGCGATCGCAGCACAAATGTCCCATTACTTCAAGTCTAGAGTGCGCTGGCGCCATGACGGTTATGGCCGCAACCTAACTAAAGGTGCTGAATTATTCAAAATTAAGTTTATTTAAGCAGAAATAGTAAAACTATACTTTAAATATTCTAAAAATTACAAAAACACATAGTGTCAATTTTCGAACTTTACTTGTTCCTACTGTCCGTCAATGTGTTAATAAACTTTCTTTAACTTACTGAAGTCTACATTAAGTCTTAACGGTATAACGGCAGTGCATTTAGAAGAATTCCGTAACCTTATATTTAGGTATAAAGTCGATTTTCTTGTATATACACATTTAGCAATCGATATCAAAATGCTACAAATAATAAGTTTAACATATTTAAGTTAAGAAACCTTCTTTAACGCACTGAAGTTTACATAAAGCTTTGGCGGCATAAAGGCAGTGCATTTAGAAGAATTCCGTAATCTTGTATTTAGGTATAAAGTCGATTTTCCTGTATATACACATTTAGCAATCGATATCGAAATGCTTCAAATCACTAGATTAACATATTTAAGTTAATAAACTTTCTTTAACTTACTGAAGTATACATAAAGCCATAACGGCATAACGGCAGTGTATTTAGAAGAGTACCGTAATCTTATGTTTAGGTATAAAGTCGATTTTCTTGCATTTACACATTTAGCAATCGATATCGAAATGCTTCAAATCATTAGTTTAACATACTTAAGTTAATTAACTTTATTTAACGCACTGAAGGTGACATAAAGCCATGGCGGCATAACGGCAGTGCATTTGGAAGAATTCCGTAATCTTATATTTTGGTATAAAGTCGATTTTCTTGTGTATACACATTTAGCAATCGATATCGAAATGCTTCAAATCTTTAATTTAACATATTTAAGTTTATAAACCTTCTTTAACGTACTGAAGTCTACATAAAGCCATAACGGCATAACGGCAGTGCATTTAGAAGAGTACCGTAATCTTATGTTTAGGTATAAAGTCGATTTTCTTGCATTTACACATTTAGCAATCGATATCGAAATGCTTCAAATCATTAGATTATTATATTTAAGTGAATTAACTTTCTTTATCTCACTGAAGTCTACATTAAGCCTTAACGGTATAAAGGCAGTGCATGTAGAAGAATTCCGTAATCATACATTTAAATATAAAGTCGATTTTATTGTATATACACATTTAGCAATCGATATCGAAACGCTTCATATCACTAGTTTAACATATTTTAGTTAATAAACCTTCTTTAACGTACTGAAGGTGACATAGAGCCATGGCGGCATAACGGCAGTGCATTTAGAAGAATTTCGTAATCTTATATTTAGGTATAAAGTCGATTTTCTTGTATATACACATTGAGCAATCGATATCGAAATTCTTCAAATCACTAGATTATTATATTTAAGTTAATAAACTTTCTTTAACTTACTGAAGTATACACAAAGCCATAACGGCATAACGGCAGTGCATTTAGAAGAGCACCATAATCTTATATTTAGGTATAAAGTCGATTTTCTTGCATATACACATTAAGGAATCGTTATCGAAATGCTTCAAATAATTAGTTTAACATAGTTAAGTTAATTTACCTTCTTTAACGCACCGAACTTAACATAAAGCCATGGCGGCATAACGGCAGTGCATTTGGAAGAATTCCGTAATCTTATATTTTGGTATAAAGTCGATTTTCTTGTATATACACATTTAGCAATCGATATCGAAATGCTTCAAATCTTTAGTTTAACATATTTAAGTTTATAAACCTTCTTTAACGTACTGAAGTCTACATAAAGCCTTAACGGTATAACAGCAGTGCATTTGGGAGAAATCCGTAATCTTATGTTTAGGTATAAAGTCGATTTTCTTGTATATACATATTTAGCAATCGATATCGAAATGCTTCAAATCATTAGTTTAACATATTTAAATTAATAAACCTTCTTTAACGAACTGAAGCATACATAAAGCCATAACGGCATAACGGCAGTGCATTTAGAAGAATTCCGTAATCTTATATTTTGGTATAAAGTCGATTTTCTTGTATAAGCACTTTTAGCAATCGATATCGATATGCTTCAAATCATAAGTTTAACATATTTAAGTTAATAAATCTTCTTTAACGCACTGAAGTTTACATAAAGCTTCAGCGGCATAAATGCAGTGCATTTATAATAGTACCGTAATCTTATATTCAGGTATAAAGTTGATTTTCTTGTATATACACATTTAGCAATCATTATCGAAATGCTTCAAATCATTAGTTTAACATATTTAAATTTATAAACTTTCTTTAACGAACTGAAGCTTACATAAAGCCGTGGCGGCATAACGGCAGTGCATTTAGAAGAATTTCGTAGTCTTATATTTAGGTATAAAGTCGATTTTCTTGTATTTACACATTTAGCAATCGATATCGAAATGCTTCAAATCATTTCTTTTACATATTTCAGTTAATAAATTTTCTTTAACTTATTGAAGTTTACATAAGGCCATCACGGCATAACGGCAGTGCTTTTAGAAAAATTCCGTAATCTTAGATTTAGCTATAAAGTCGTTTTTTTTGCATTCGCACATTTAGCAATCATTATCGAAATGCTTCAAATCATTAGTTTAACATACTTAAGTTAATTAACTTTATTTAACGCACTGAAGTTAACATAAAGCCATGGCGGCATAACGGCAGTGCATTTAGAAAAATTCCGTAATCTTATATTTAGGTATAAAGTCGATTTTCTTGTATATACACATTTAGCAATCGATATCGAAATGCTTCAAATCATTAGTTTAACATACTTAAGTTAATTAACTATATTTAACGTACTGAAGGTGACATAAAGCCACGGCGGCATAACGGCAGTGCATTTAGAAGAATTCCGTAATCTCGTATTTATGTATAAAGTCGATTTTCTTGTATATACACATTTAGCAATCGATATCGAAATGCTTCAAATCACTAGTTTAACATATTTAAGTTAATAAACCTTCTTTAACGTACAGAAGGTGACATAAGGCCATGGCGGCATAACGGCAGTGCATTTAGAAGAATTTCGTAGTCTTATATTTAGGTATAAAGTCGATTTTGTTGTATATACACATTTAGCAATCGATATCGAAATGCTTCAAATCATTAGGTTAACATATTTAAGTTATTTAACTTTCTTTAACTTACTGAAGTATGCATAAAGCCATAACGGCATAACGGCAGTGCATTTAGAAGAGTACCGTAATCTTATATTTAGGTATAAAGTAGATTTTGTTGTATATACACATTTAGCAATCGATATCGAAATGCTTTAAATCATTAGATTAACATATTTAAGTTAATTAACTTTCTTTATCTTACTGAAGTCTACATTAAGCCTTGACGGTATAACTGCAGTGCATTTAGAAGAATTTCGTAATCTTATATATAGATATAAAGTCGATTTTCTTCATTATACACATTTAGCACTCGATATCGAAATGCTTCAAATCATTAGAATAACATATTTAAGTTAATTAACTTTCTTTATCTTACTGAAGTCTACACTAAGCCTTAACGGTATAACAGCAGTGCAGTTAGAAGAACTTCGTAACCTTATATTTAGGTATAAAGTCTATTTTGTTGTATATACACATTTAGCAATCGATATCGAAATGCTTTAAATCATTAGATTAACATATTTAAGTTAATTAACTTTCTTTATCTTACTGAAGTCTACATTAAGCCTTAACGGTATAACTGCAGTGCATTTAGAAGAATTCCGTAGTCTTGTATTTAGATATAAAGCCGATTTTCTTCATTATATACATTTAGCAATCGATATCGAAATGCTTCAAATCATTAGAATAACATATTTAAGTTAATTAACTTTCTTTATCTTACTGAAGTCTACATAAAGCCTTAACGGTATAACAGCAGTGCAGTTAGAAGAATTCCGTAAACTTATATTTAGGTATAAAGTCGATTTTGTTGTATATACACATTTAGCAATAGATATCGAAATGCTTTAAATCATTAGATTAACATATTTAAGTTAATTAACTTTCTTTATCTTACTGAAGTCTACATTAAGCCTTATCGGTATAACAGCAGTGCAGTTAGAAGAATTCCGTAACCTTATATTTAGGTATAAAGTCGATTTTGTTGTATATACACATTTAGCAATAGATATCGAAATGCTTTAAATCATTAGATTAACATATTTAAGTTAATTAACTTTCTTTATCTTACTGAAGTCTACATTAAGCCTTAACTGTATAACTGCAGTGCATTTAGAAGAATTCCGTAATCTTATATTTAGATATAAAGCCGATTTTCTTCATTATACACATTTAGCAATCGATATCGAAATGCTTCAAATCATTAGAATTACATATTTAAGTTAATTAACTTTCTTTATCTTACTGAAGTCTACATAAAGCCTTAACGGTATAACAGCAGTGCAGTTAGAAGAATTCCGTAACCTTATATTTAGGTATAAAGTCGATTTTGTTGTATATACACATTTAGCAATAGATATCGAAATGCTTTAAATCATTAGATTAACATATTTAAGTTAATTAACTTTCTTTATCTTACTGAAGTCTACATTAAGCCTTAACGGTATAACTGCAGTGCATTTAGAAGAATTCCGTAACCTTATATTTAAATATAAAGTCGATTGTCTTCATTATACACATTTAGCAATCGATATCGAAATGCTTCAAATCATTAGAATAACATATTTGATTTAATTAACTTTCTTTATCTTACTGAAGTCTACATTAAGCCTTAACGGTATAACAGCAACTCAGTTAGAATAATTCCGTAACCTTATATTTAGGTATAAAGTCGATTTTGTTGTATATACGCATTTAGCAATCGATATCGAAATGCTTTAAATCATCAGGTTAACATATTTAAGTTAATTAACTTTCTTTATCTTACTGAAGTCTACATCAAGCCTTAACGCTATAACGGCAGTGCATTTAGAAGAATTCCGTAATCTTATATTTCGGTATAAAATCGATTTTCTTGTATAAACACATTAAGCAATCGATATCGAAATGCTTTAAATCACTAGATTAACATATTTTAGTTAATAAACTTTCTTTAACGCACTGAAGTATACATAAAGCCGTAACGGCATAACGGCAGTGCATTTAGAAGAGTTCCGTTATCTTATATTTAGGTATAAAGTCGATTTTCTTGTATATACACCTTTAGCAATCGATATCGATATGCGACAAATCATAAGTTTAACATATTTAAGTTAATAAACTTTCTTTAACGCACTGAAGTTTACATAAAGCCTTGGCGGCATAAAGGCAGTGCATTTAGAAGAATTCCGTAATCTTATATTTAGGTATAAAGTCGATTTTCTTGTATATACACATTTAGCAATAGATTTTGAAAAGCTTCAAGTCACTAGATTAACATATTTAAGTTAATAAACTTTCTTTAACGCACTGAAGTATACATAAAGCCGTAACGGCATAACGGCAGTGCATTTAGAAGAGTTCCGTAATCTTATATTTAGGTATAAAGTCGATTTTCTTGTATATACACCTTTAGCAATCGATATCGATATGCGTCAAATCATAAGTTTAACATATTTAAGTTAATAAACCTTCTTTAACGCACTGAAGTTTACATAAAGCTTTGGCGGCGTAAAGACCGTGCATTTAGAAGAATTCCGTAATCTTATGTTTATGTATAAAGTCGATTTTCTTGTATATACACATTTAGCAATCGATATCGAAATGCTTTAAATCTTTAGTTTAACATATTTAAGTTTATAAACCTTCTTTAACGCACTGAAGTCTACATAAAGCCTTAACGGTATAACGGCAGTGCATTTGGGAGAAATCCGTAATCTGATATTTAGGTATAAAGTCGATTTTCTTGCATATACACATTTAGCAATCGATATCGAAATGCTTCAAATCTTAAGTTTAATATATTTAAGTTTATAAACCTTCTTTAACGCACTGAAGTTTACATAAAGCCTTGGCGGCATAAAGGCAGTGCATTTAGAAGAATTCCGTAATCTTATATTTAGGTATAAAGTCGATTTTCTTGTATATACACATTTAGCAATCGATATCGAAAAGCTTCAAATCACTAGATTAACATATTTAAGTTAATAAACCTTCTTTAACGCACTGAAGTCTACATAAAGCCTTAACGGTATAACGGCAGTGCATTTGGGAGAAATCCGTAATCTGATATTTAAATATAAAGTCGATTTTCTTGTATATACACATTTAGCAATCGATATCGAAATGCTTCAAATCTTTAGTTTAACATATTTAAGTTTATAAACCTTCTTTAACGCACTGAAGTTTACATAAAGCTTTGGCGGCATAAAGACAGTGCATTTAGAAGAATTTCGCAATCTTATATTCTTATATTTAGCAATCGATATCGAGATGCTTCAAATCATTAGGTTAACATATTTAAGTTAATTAACTTCTTTATCTTACTGAAGTCTACATTAAGCCTTAACGGTATAACAGCAGTGCAGTTAGAAGAATTCCGTAACCTTATATTTAGGTATAAAGTCGATTTTGTTGTATATACACATTTAGCAATCGACATCGAAATACTTCAAATCATTAGATTAACATATTTAAGTTAATTAACTTTCTTTATCTTACTGAAGTCTACATTAAGCCTTAACGGTATAAAGGCAGTGCATTTGGAAGAATTCCGTAACCTTATATTTAGGTATAAAGTCGATTTTCTTGTATATACACATTTAGCAATCGATATCAATATGCTGCTTCAAATCATAAGTTTAACATATTTAAGTTAATAAACCTTCTTTAACGCACTGAAGTTTACATAAAGCTTTGGCGGCATAAAGACAGTGCATTTAGAAGAATTCCGTAATCTTATATTTAAGTATAAAGTCGATTTTCTTGTATATACACATTTAGCAATCGATATCGAAATGCTTCAAATCACTAGATTAACATATTTAAGTTAATAAACTTTCTTTAACGCACTGAAGTATACATTAAGCCTTAACGGTATAACGGCAGTGCATTTAGAAGAATTCCGTAACCTTATATTTAGGTATAAAGTCGATTTTCTTGTATATACACATTTAGCAATCGATATCGAAATGCTTCAAATCATTAGATTAACATATTTAAGTTAATTAACTTTCTTTATCTTACTGAAGTCTACATTAAGCCTTAACGGTATAACGGCAGTGCATTTAGAAGAATTCCGTAACCTTATATTTAGGTATAAAGTCGATTTTCTTGTATATACACATTTAGCAATCGATATCAAAATGCTACAAATAATAAGTTTAACATATTTAAGTTAATAAACCTTCCTTAACGCACTGAAGTTTACATAAAGCTTTGGCGGCATAAAGGCAGTGCATTTAGAAGAATTCCGTAACCTTATATTTAGGTATAAAGTCGATTTTCTTGAATTAACACATTTAGCAATCGATATCGAAATGCTTCAAATCACTAGATTAACATATTTAAGTTAATAAACTTTCTTTAACTTACTGAAGTATACATAAAGTCATATCGGCATAACGGCAGTGCATTTAGAAGAGTACCGTAATCTTATGTTTAGGTATAAAGTCGATTTTCTTGCATTTACACATTTAGCAATCGATATCGAAATGCTTCAAATCATTAGATTAACATATTTAAGTGAATTAACTTTCTTTATCTCACTGAAGTCTACATTAAGCCTTAACGGTATAAAGGCAGTGCATGTAGAAGAATTCCGTAACCTTATATTTAGGTATAAAGTCGATTTTCTTGTATATACACATTTAGCAATCGATATCAAAATGCTACAAATAATAAGTTTAACATATTTAAGTTAATAAACTTTCTTTAACGCACTGAAGTATACATTAAGCCTTAACGGTATAACGGCAGTGCATTTAGAAGAATTCCGTAACCTTATATTTAGGTATAAGGTCGATTTTCTTGTATATACACATTTAGCAATCGATATCGAAATGCTTCAAATCACTAGATTAACATATTTAAGTTAATAAACTTTCTTTAACTTACTGAAGTATACATAAAGCCATAACGGCATAACGGCAGTGCATTTAGAAGAGTACCGTAATCTTATGTTTAGGTTTAAAGTCGATTTTCTTGCATTTACACATTTAGCAATCGATATCGAAATGCTTCAAATCATTAGATTAACATATTTAAGTGAATTAACTTTCTTTATCTCACTGAAGTCTACATTAAGCCTTAACGGTATAAAGGCAGTGCATGTAGAAGAATTCCGTAATCATACATTTAAATATAAAGTCGATTTTATTGTATATACACATTTAGCAATCGATATCGAAACGCTTCAAATCACTAGTTTAACATATTTTAGTTAATAAACCTTCTTTAACGTACTGAAGGTGACATAGAGTCAAGGCGGCATAACGGCAGTGCATTTAGAAGAATTTCGTAATCTTATATTTAGGTATAAAGTCGATTTTCTTGTATATACACATTGAGCAATCGATATCGAAATGCTTCAAATCACTAGATTAATATATTTAAGTTAATAAACTTTCTTTAACTTACTGAATTATACACAAAGCCATAACGGCATAACGGCATTGCATTTAGAAGAGCACCATAATCTTATATTTAGGTATAAAGTCGATTTTCTTGCATATACACATTTAAGTTAATAAACCTTTTTTAACGCACTGAAGTTTATATAAAGCTTTGGCGGCATAAAGACCGTGCATTTAGAAGAATTCCGTAATCTTATGTTTATGTATAAAGTCGATTTTCTTGTATATACATATTTAGCAATCGATATCGAAATGCTTCAAATCTTTAGTTTAACATATTTAAGTTTATAAACCTTCTTTAACGCACTGAAGTCTACATAAAGCCTTAACGGTATAACAGCAGTGCAGTTAGAAGAATTCCGTAACCTTATATTTAGGTATAAAGTAGATTTTGTTGTATATACACATTTAGCAATCGATATCGAAATGCTTTAAATCATTAGATTAACATATTTAAGTTAATTAACTTTCTTTATCTTACTGAAGTCTACATTAAGCCTTAACGGCATAACTGCAGTGCATTTAGAAGAATTTCGTAATCTTATATATAGATATAAAGTCGATTTTCTTCATTATACACATTTAGCACTCGATATCGAAATGCTCCAAATCATTAGAATAACATATTTAAGTTAATTAACTTTCTTTATTTTACTGAAGTCTACACTAAGCCTTAGTTTAACATATTTAAGTTAATAAACCTTCTTTAACGTACTGAAGGTGACATAGAGCTATGGCGGCATAACGGCAGTGCATTTAGAAGAATTTCGCAATCTTATATTCAGGTATAAAGTCGATTTTGTTGTATATTCAAATTTAGCAATCGATATCGAGATGCTTCAAATCATTAGGTTAACATATTTAAGTTAATTAACTTCTTTATCTTACTGAAGTCTACATTAAGCCTTAACGGTATAACGGCAGCGCAGTTAGAAGAATTCCGTAACCTTATATTTAGGTATAAAGTCGATTTTGTTGTATATACACATTTAGCAATCGATATCGAAATGCTTCAAATCACTAGATTAACATATTTAAGTTAATTAACTTTCTTTATCTTACTGAAGTCTACATTAAGCCTTAACGGTATAAAGGCAGTGCATTAAGAAGAATTCCGTAACCTTATATTTAGGTATAAAGTAGATTTTCTTGTATATACACATTTAGCAATCGATATCAATATGCTGCTTCAAATCATAAGTTTAACATATTTAAGTTAATAAACCTTCTTTAACGCACTGAAGTTTACAAAAAGCTTTGGCGGCATAAAGACAGTGCATTTAGAAGAATTCCGTAATCTTATATTTAGGTATAAAGTCGATTTTCTTGTATATACACATTTAGCAATCGATATCGAAATGCTTCAAATCACTAGATTAACATATTTAAGTTAATAAACTTTCTTTAACGCACTGAAGTATACATTAAGCCTTAACGGTATAACGGCAGTGCATTTAGAAGAATTCCGTAACCTTATATTTAGGTATAAAGTCGATTTTCTTGTATATACACATTTAGCAATCGATATCGAAATGCTTCAAATCATTAGATTAACATATTTAAGTTAATTAACTTTCTTTATCTTACTGAAGTCTACATTAAGCCTTAACGGTATAACGGCAGTGCATTTAGAAGAATTCCGTAACCTTATATTTAGGTATAAAGTCGATTTTCTTGTATATACACATTTAGCAATCGATATCAAAATGCTACAAATAATAAGTTTAACATATTTAAGTTAATAAACCTTCTTTAACGCACTGAAGTTTACATAAAGCTTTGGCGGCATAAAGGCAGTGCATTTAGAAGAATTCCGTAATCTTGTATTTAGGTATAAAGTCGATTTTCTTGTATATACACATTTAGCAATCGATATCGAAATGCTTCAAATCACTAGATTAACATATTTAAGTTAATAAACTTTCTTTAACTTACTGAAGTATACATAAAGCCATAACGGCATAACGGCAGTGCATTTAGAAGAGTACCGTAATCTTATGTTTAGGTATAAAGTCGATTTTCTTGCATTTACACATTTAGCAATCGATATCGAAATGCTTCAAATCATTAGATTATTATATTTAAGTGAATTAACTTTCTTTATCTCACTGAAGTCTACATTAAGCCTTATCGGTATAAAGGCAGTGCATGTAGAAGAATTCCGTAATCATACATTTAAATATAAAGTCGATTTTATTGTATATACACATTTAGCAATCGATATCGAAACGCTTCAAATCATTAGTTTAACATATTTTAGTTAATAAACCTTCTTTAACGTACTGAAGGTGACATAGAGCCATGGCGGCATAACGGCAGTGCATTTAGAAGAATTTCGTAATCTTATATTTAGGTATAAAGTCGATTTTCTTGTATATACACATTGAGCAATCGATATCGAAATTCTTCAAATCACTAGATTAATATATTTAAGTTAACACGTTGACGGACACTTGCGTCTATAGCCGTCAAAGCGAAGTTCACTATGTGGCATGACGGCGACAGCCGTCTAAAACGAAACGGTCGTTTACAGACACTGCGGCGATCGCAGCACAAATGTCCCATTACTTCAAGTCTAGAGTGCGCTGGCGCCATGACGGTTATGGCCGCAACCTAACTAAAGGTGCTGAATTATTCAAAATTAAGTTTATTTAAGCAGAAATAGTAAAACTATACTTTAAATATTCTAAAAATTACAAAAACACATAGTGTCAATTTTCGAACTTTACTTGTTCCTACTGTCCGTCAATGTGTTAATAAACTTTCTTTAACTTACTGAAGTCTACATTAAGCCTTAACGGTATAACGGCAGTGCATTTAGAAGAATTCCGTAACCTTATATTTAGGTATAAAGTCGATTTTCTTGTATATACACATTTAGCAATCGATATCAAAATGCTACAAATAATAAGTTTAACATATTTAAGTTAAGAAACCTTCTTTAACGCACTGAAGTTTACATAAAGCTTTGGCGGCATAAAGGCAGTGCATTTAGAAGAATTCCGTAATCTTGTATTTAGGTATAAAGTCGATTTTCTTGTATATACACATTTAGCAATCGATATCGAAATGCTTCAAATCACTAGATTAACATATTTAAGTTAATAAACTTTCTTTAACTTACTGAAGTATACATAAAGCCATAACGGCATAACGGCAGTGCATTTAGAAGAGTACCGTAATCTTATGTTTAGGTATAAAGTCGATTTTCTTGCATTTACACATTTAGCAATCGATATCGAAATGCTTCAAATCATTAGTTTAACATACTTAAGTTAATTAACTTTATTTAACGCACTGAAGGTGACATAAAGCCATGGCGGCATAACGGCAGTGCATTTGGAAGAATTCCGTAATCTTATATTTTGGTATAAAGTCGATTTTCTTGTATATACACATTTAGCAATCGATATCGAAATGCTTCAAATCTTTAGTTTAACATATTTAAGTTTATAAACCTTCTTTAACGTACTGAAGTCTACATAAAGCCATAACGGCATAACGGCAGTGCATTTAGAAGAGTACCGTAATCTTATGTTTAGGTATAAAGTCGATTTTCTTGCACTTACACATTTAGCAATCGATATCGAAATGCTTCAAATCATTAGATTATTATATTTAAGTGAATTAACTTTCTTTATCTCACTGAAGTCTACATTAAGCCTTAACGGTATAAAGGCAGTGCATGTAGAAGAATTCCGTAATCATACATTTAAATATAAAGTCGATTTTATTGTATATACACATTTAGCAATCGATATCGAAACGCTTCATATCACTAGTTTAACATATTTTAGTTAATAAACCTTCTTTAACGTACTGAAGGTGACATAGAGCCATGGCGGCATAACGGCAGTGCATTTAGAAGAATTTCGTAATCTTATATTTAGGTATAAAGTCGATTTTCTTGTATATACACATTGAGCAATCGATATCGAAATTCTTCAAATCACTAGATTATTATATTTAAGTTAATAAACTTTCTTTAACTTACTGAAGTATACACAAAGCCATAACGGCATAACGGCAGTGCATTTAGAAGAGCACCATAATCTTATATTTAGGTATAAAGTCGATTTTCTTGCATATACACATTAAGGAATCGTTATCGAAATGCTTCAAATAATTAGTTTAACATAGTTAAGTTAATTTACCTTCTTTAACGCACCGAAGTTAACATAAAGCCATGGCGGCATAACGGCAGTGCATTTGGAAGAATTCCGTAATCTTATATTTTGGTATAAAGTCGATTTTCTTGTATATACACATTTAGCAATCGATATCGAAATGCTTCAAATCTTTAGTTTAACATATTTAAGTTTATAAACCTTCTTTAACGTACTGAAGTCTACATAAAGCCTTAACGGTATAACGGCAGTGCATTTGGGAGAAATCCGTAATCTTATGTTTAGGTATAAAGTCGATTTTCTTGTATATACATATTTAGCAATCGATATCGAAATGCTTCAAATCATTAGTTTAACATATTTAAATTAATAAACCTTCTTTAACGAACTGAAGCATACATAAAGCCATAACGGCATAACGGCAGTGCATTTAGAAGAGCACCATAATCTTATATTTAGGTATAAAGTCGATTTTCTTGTATAAACACTTTTAGCAATCGATATCGATATGCTTCAAATCATAAGTTTAACATATTTAAGTTAATAAATCTTCTTTAACGCACTAAAGTTTACATAAAGCTTCAGCGGCATAAAGTCAGTGCATTTATAATAGTACCGTAATCTTATATTCAGGTATAAAGTTGATTTTCTTGTATATACACATTTAGCAATCATTATCGAAATGCTTCAAATCATTAGTTTAACATATTTAAATTTATAAACTTTCTTTAACGAACTGAAGCTTACATAAAGCCATGGCGGCATAACGGCAGTGTGTTTAGAAAAATTCCCTGATCGTATATTTAGGTATAAAGTCGATTTTCTTGTATTTACACATTTAGCAATCGATATCGAAATGCTTCAAATCATTTCTTTTACATATTTCAGTTAATACATTTTCTTTAACTTATTGAAGTTTACATAAGGCCATCACGGCATAACGGCAGTGCTTTTAGAAAAATTCCGTAATCTTAGATTTAGCTATAAAGTCGTTTTTTTTGCATTCGCACATTTAGCAATCATTATCGAAATGCTTCAAATCATTAGTTTAACATACTTAAGTTAATTAACTTTATTTAACGCACTGAAGTTAACATAAAGCCATGGCGGCATAACGGCAGTGCATTTAGAAAAATTCCGTAATCTTATATTTAGCTAAAAAGTCGATTTTCTTGTATATACACATTTAGCAATCGATATCGAAATGCTTCAAATCATTAGTTTAACATACTTAAGTTAATTAACTATATTTAACGTACTGAAGGTGACATAAAGCCATGGCGGCATAACGGCAGTGCATTTAGAAGAATTCCGTAATCTCGTATTTATGTATAAAGTCGATTTTCTTGTATATACACATTTAGCAATCGATATCGAAATGCTTCAAATCACTAGTTTAACATATTTAAGTTAATAAACCTTCTTTAACGTACAGAAGGTGACATAAGGCCATGGCGGCATAACGGCAGTGCATTTAGAAGAATTTCGTAGTCTTATATTTAGGTATAAAGTCGATTTTGTTGTATATACACATTTAGCAATCGATATCGAAATGCTTCAAATCATTAGGTTAACATATTTAAGTTATTTAACTTTCTTTAACTTACTGAAGTATGCATAAAGCCATAACGGCATAACGGCAGTGCATTTAGAAGAGTACCGTAATCTTATAATTAGGTATAAAGTAGATTTTGTTGTATATACACATTTAGCAATCGATATCGAAATGCTTTAAATCATTAGATTAACATATCTAAGTTAATTAACTTTCTTTATCTTACTGAAGTCTACATTAAGCCTTGACGGTATAACTGCAGTGCATTTAGAAGAATTTCGTAATCTTATATATAGATATAAAGTCGATTTTCTTCATTATACACATTTAGCACTCGATATCGAAATGCTTCAAATCATTAGAATAACATATTTAAGTTAATTAACTTTCTTTATCTTACTGAAGTCTACACTAAGCCTTAACGGTATAACAGCAGTGCAGTTAGAAGAACTTCGTAACCTTATATTTAGGTATAAAGTCTATTTTGTTGTATATACACATTTAGCAATCGATATCGAAATGCTTTAAATCATTAGATTAACATATTTAAGTTAATTAACTTTCTTTATCTTACTGAAGTCTACATTAAGCCTTAACGGTATAACAGCAGTGCAGTTAGAAGAATTCCGTAACCTTATATTTAGGTATAAAGTCGATTTTGTTGTATATACACATTTAGCAATAGATATCGAAATGCTTTAAATCATAAGATTAACATATTTAAGTTAATTAACTTTCTTTATCTTACTGAAGTCTACATTAAGCCTTAACGGTATAACTGCAGTGCATTTAGAAGAATTCCGTAACCTTATATTTAAATATAAAGTCGATTGTCTTCATTATACACATTTAGCAATCGATATCGAAATGCTTCAAATCATTAGAATAACATATTTGAGTTAATTAACTTTCTTTATCTTACTGAAGTCTACATTAAGCCTTAACGGTATAACAGCAGTGCAGTTAGAATAATTCCGTAACCTTATATTTAGGTATAAAGTCGATTTTGTTGTATATACACATTTAGCAATCGATATCGAAATGCTTTAAATCATTAGGTTAACATATTTAAGTTAATTAACTTTCTTTATCTTACTGAAGTCTACATTAAGCCTTAACGGTATAACTGCAGTGCGTTTAGAAGAATTTCGTAATCTTATATATAGACATAAAGTCGATTTTCTTCATTATACACATTTAGCACTCGATATCGAAATGCTTCAAATCACTAGATTAACATATTTTAGTTAATAAACTTTCTTTAACTTACTGAAGTATACATAAAGCCATAACGGCATAACGGCAGTGCATTTAGAAGAGTACCGTAATCTTATATTTCGGTATAAAGTAAATTTTCTTGTATTTACACATTTAGCAATCGATATCGAAATGCTTTAAATCATTTCTTTTACATATTTAAGGTTATATACTTTTTTTAACTTATTGAAGTATACATAAGGCCATCACGGCATAACGGCAGTGCATTTAGAAGAATTCCGTAATCTTAGACTTAGCTATAAAGTTGATTTTCTTGCATATACACATTTAGCAATCGTTATCGAAATGCTTCAAATAATTAGTTTAACATAGTTAAGTTTATAAACCTTCTTTAATGCACTGAAGTCTACATAAAGCCTTAACGGTATAACGGCAGTGCATTTTGGAGAAATCCGTAATCTTATGTTTATGTATAAAGTCGATTTTCCTGTATATACACATTTAGCAATCGATATCGAAATGCTTCAAATCTTTAGTTTAACATATTTAAGTTTATAAACCTTCTTTAACGCACTGAAGTCTACATAAAGCCTTAACGGTATAACGGCAGTGCATTTGGGAGAAATCCGTATTCTGATATTTAGGTATAAAGTCGATTTTCTTGTATATACACATTTAGCAATCGATATCGAAACGCTTCAAATCTTAAGTTTAACATATTTAAGTTTATAAACCTTCTTTAACGCACTGAAGTCTACATTAAGCCTTAACGGTATAACGGCAGTGCATTTGGGAGAAATCCGTAATCTTATGTTTATGTATAAAGTCGATTTTCTTGTATATACATATTTAGCAATCGATATCGAAATGCTTCAAATCATTAGTTTAACATATTTAAATTAATAAACCTTCTTTAACGAACTGAAGCATACATAATGCCATAACGGCATAACGGCTGTGCATTTAGAAGAGTACCGTAATTTTATATTTAGGTATAAAGTCAATTTTCTTGTATATACACCTTTAGCAATCGATATCGATATGCTTCAAATCATTAGTTCAACATACTTAAGTTAATTAACTTTATTTAACGCACTGAAGTTAACATAACGCCATGGCGGCATAACGGCAGTGCATTTAGAAAAATTCCGTAATCTTATATTTAGGTATAAAGTCGATTTTCTTGTATATACACATTTAGCAATCGATATCGAAATGCTTCAAATCATTAGTTTAACATACTTAAGTTAATTAACTTTATTTAACGTACTGAAGGTGACATAAAGCCATGGCGGCATAACGGCAGTGCATTTAGAAGAATTCCGTAATCTTGTATTTATGTATAAAGTCGATTTTCTTGTATATACACATTTAGCAATCGATATCGAAATGCTTCAAATCATTACATTAACATATTTAAGTTAATTAACTTTCTTTATCTTACTGAAGTCTACATTAAGCCTTAACGGTATAACGGCAGTTCATTTAGAAGAGTACCGTAATCTTATATTTAGGTATAAAGTCGATTTTCTTATATTTACACATTTAGCAATCGATATCGAAATGCTTCAAATCATATCTTTTACATATTGAAGGTTATAAACATTTTTTTTACTTATTGAAGTTTACATAAAGCCATAACGGCATAACGGCAGTGCATTTAGAAGAATTTCGTAGTCTTATATTTAGGTATAAAGTCGATTTTCTTGTATATACACATTTAGCAATCGATATCGAAATGCTTCAAATCACTAGTTTAACATATTTAAGTTAATAAACCTTCTTTAGCGTACAGAAGGTGACATAAAGCCATAACGGCATAACGGCAGTGCATTTAGAAGAGTATCGTAGTCTTATATTTAGGTATAAAGTCGATTTTCTTGTAAATACACCTGTTTAAATGAGTTAAGCATCCACTCCCTCTACACGGTAAAATTGGCGCATCCTAATGCGACAGCTTAATTCACCACAGCTGATGACACCAACACAACTCAGCAAACGAATATACTCACTCATCGAAAAGACTGGACAAGGAGAAAGCAGACTCAATCGTTCACACCATCGGCACAGCAACTTTCGTTTTTGACAAATTCGTTCTAAACAATTCGACACGTCCATTCGCTACAAAGTTTCGCTTACACCCTGCCGCGTCGATACCTACGCTATTCGACCTCGATTTCTACATTTTTACCCCGATGCGCGGAACTTCGATCACCAGCACCGTCCAATCATCTTCGGCATTGGAGTCTCGCCGCCCCGCTTATTGACAGTTTTTTACGATTAAAACTTATGATTTGTTAATATATTAGTAAAATAAAAACAAAATTTATAATAAAATAAATTTTGTGTCCTTTTAACTATGGTCCTTCGAGCCTTAACGAAAGGCACCTTCGGATTGTATAAACAGAAAATACTACATTAAAGACTCCAGATTTAATTATATTAAAACAAATTGTGTGGTCAAAAAAAAATAAAAAATATAGTGCAGTAAAATAATAATAAAACAATAAAAAGAGCAGTGCAGTGACACCAAAAACAAAAAAAAAAGGATGTTTATATATATATTTTAATATTAATAAATTAAAATATACGTACACTTGTGCTCACATAATTAAGTAAAAACAAGAAAAATAGTGCAGTGACACACAAAAAATATCCATATACATATATTCACGGTTTGCTACAAGAAGTGACAAAAAACAAAACTAAGTTTGGTAACAAAGTGCAGTGACATAAAGTGCAAAAACGAACAAAAACAAAAAAGAAAACTAAAAACGTAATTAAAAGAGCGGGAATATATTCAAAAATACAAACAAAAACCAACATTATCATAGACATATTAGAAACCAAAGAAAAGAGATACGAAAGAAAGTGCAGTGAAGTGCAGTACACTAACAATATTACAAACATTCGGACATACACACAGTAAAACAGTTCCAGCAAACAACCAAAAAAAAAACAAAAAAACAACACAAACGTGCGAATTCTAAAAGCAAAATCTAAATCGGGCGCGAAATTTAAAAGTGCCTAAATAATAAACCACAAGCAAACTATACAAAAACAAAACATGAAACGGGCGCGAACAATTAAAACAAACATACAAACAAACAACAGCATAAGGAGGTAGCAGCTGGAAAACAGAACGGGGAACAAAACACAAAAGGCAGGCAACATATGGACATACATACACCCTACAAAATATACCACACAAAGTACCAAGTGAGCGTATTATGTTCATCTTAATTTAATATATGCAAATATGTATGACCAATATTACAGTTTTATCCGATATAAAACTTGTAATAAAAAATACGCTTGATAAAATAAATACTCAAGAATTCACTTTCATTTGTATCCGGCAATACCTCTTATACTTGATCAAGTAATAAGCAGGATTGCTTAAAATTTGTAATCGGAGACAAACAATAATATTACATCATTACACAAAAAGTAACATATAAAATAAATTTAAGACATACATATATATTCGCATATTTACCTAATGGGAAAATATTTCTCCGCTATACATACGTACATACTATATATAAATTAACATTAACAAACAATATATACAAAGTGCATGCGGGAGAATACCTGCACATTCTTTATTTCGCCTTCGCACTCTCTTCGCAGTGCGAACATACATACATACATATAGACGGCAAACAATCACCCGGTGCCGCCAATACACCCTACACGGGGTATTAGTGCAAAAAAATTACGTAGTCTTAAAGTTAAAACAAAAAAAAAAAGGGGGGCGTTTAAAATTCACTTACAACAAAGCGGTAAAGTGAAACAAAATTTCCCTGATTTCATATTTTTTCTTAAAAACAGAATCTAATAGCAGTTAAACAAAATCTACACAATTTGTGAATACTGTATATACAAACATATATTAAAACATATAAATCTTCAAAGTCCACATTGGCATCTATCCGGCAATACCTCTTGTTCTGCGACAAACAAAAACAAGCAGGATTGCATACAAAAACGAATTGATCTCTCTAACGAGCTCTCAATTGCTTAAGAAAAAAAAAAGTAAATTTGTATAAACACATACAAACAAATACTAATGTAAAAAGCGCATTGATCTCTTCAACGAGCTCTCAATCGCACAAAACATAAGTCCGAGTATTAGGGTGTACCTAAATACAAAATATTCGGACATCAAATATTTTAATATATAAAAAACGCGGTTGAATAGTAATTAACAATTCCAAATAAAACATAAATAAAAATAATACCACCGCAAATACATAAATACAAAGCGATATTAATAAAATATACGTTTGTACCGATATAATCTGAAAAAAAAACTCTTATTTATTAAAAAAAGAGTATACAATTTATTACACTTTTCGCTTCTATTAGATACCATAAATCAGTTTACACTGAGAAAAACTTTAAAAATATTTTAATACATAAATATACAATATATCAAAAATGGTTAATAACAAAAATCAAAGTACACTTGGAACTACACGCTCAAAACAGGTTGCTAGATTTATATCAGAAAGTGACAGTTTAACAAGATACTGCACTAGATTTGCCTCTTCACCGATTCACGAAAACTCGGAATTGTTATTAGAAATAAAAAGCCAAAATCTCAAAAATTTTTGGACTCGCCTCCAAACGGCTCATGACGCCATAGTAGATTCTAACAATTCAGATCTACCACAAAATTTTAAATCATCTGCTTACGATATTTTTGAAAACTGCTTGGACCAATATGAAGAAACGAAAGCTATGATCTCCGATCAACTAAAGCTCATTAAAGCAATTGCAATTACTCCCCACAGTAGAGTAGAGCTGCCACAAATAGACAATCAAGAGGCAAGTTCAGGCATCCAACTCGAGGTGCCTGCATGTGATACAGAAATATTTTACGGAGGTTATGAAGAATGGCTGTCCTTCCGGGACATGTTCACAGCCGTTTACATCAACCATCCACAACTATCAAAGGCACAAAAACTGTATCACCTCCGATACAAAACAAAAGGTCAAGCAGGCGAAATAGTTAAACAGTTCGCATTAAATGACGACAATTTCAATTTGGCTTGGGAAGCTCTAAAAGCTAGATATGAAAACGAAAGAATACTGGTCGATAAGCAAGTAACGACACTATTAAACTTGCCTAAAATTAAGAAAGAAACAAGTGCAGAATTCATTAAACTAGAATCCATTGTTTCTAATTGTTTGTCGGTTCTATCGACACTTAATATCCCCACAGACAGCTGGGACCCAATTCTGGTAAACATTTGCACCGCCGCATTACCAGAAAAGTCGTTACTTCTATGGGAGCAATCGCTCTCATCACGAAAGAAGTGCCCAACGTGGCAACAAATGAAAGATTTTCTCACCACCCAATATGAAATTGCGGAAAGATTAGAAGAAAAGATACTCAAAACTAAGAACAAGCACGACCAGAACGGAAGCTTAAATAGACCCCAAGCTAGAAGCATCAAAAATTTAAACAAAAGCTTTTACAAAACGCAAACGTTCATATCAGAACAAAGAAAACAATCGTCATGCGAACTATGCACAAGAGGGTATAAACTGATATCTTGCGAGAAGTTTAAAAAATTAAAAGTTAACGAACGAAATAATTTTGTCAGGTCAAAACGACTTTGCACAAATTGCCTCTCACATGCGCACACATATAAAAATTGCAAAAGCAAATTCAATTGCATCTATTGTCGCAAAAGACATCACTCAATGCTTCATTACAGCATATATCCCATCTCACCCCAAAGAAGTGCTTATGCAAAAAGAACCACGGGTTTAATTGCAAAAGCAAATCCCGAAAAACAAAATTATAAAAATAGCCAAGAGACACCATGTTGCTCAAAGGCACAAAAAGTGCAAACGCTACACAGCGAAATTCAAAATGGACTAGTCACAGAACTAGTCACAACCATACCAACTCAAGTTGAGTACAATACAAATAAACACCTTAATACACAATTAAGGAAATTTCAAACTCTAGAAGATCAGTATTGTGAAGACTGCTCTAAAGCCACAATTACTCGATCAAATAATGGCCGGTACGTCGTACGACTGCCACTAGAGCCACAATTTTCCAATACCTCACATATTGGTAGAAAAAAGGTAAGATTTCGTTCTAACAATATTAAAAACTCAAATATATGTTACTTTTCGACCCCGCAGGATGGCTTTCGCCAATAATGGAAAAAAACAATCCTGAATAAATCCGTGAGCGGTGGCGGGCTACTACTTGGCAAATTAATGCATACGCACTTAAACACAATTGTTCAAAAAGGATAGAAAATCGACACTTCTCATAAAATATTGCTTAATAAGTAGTTTCCTAAATTCTAAAATGGAATAAATTAAAAAAAAAAAAAACAAACTAACAAAAGCAGAGGTCGTTCTTTTCGTCCCTACATAAGCGCTCCACATAAGGTTAAAAAATTATAATTCTAAATGAAGCCGTTCGCAATTACCGGCTACTCTCTCGCAAGATCCCTCTAATTTCATAGTCCTAAGTCTGGGGCTAAGGAGTACCCATTCTGGCCACATCTGAGCCAGGCGTGGAGTTACCATCCTTTATAAGCCGATAACACAGAAAAGGCAAATAATAAACAACCGGTATTCCATACCGATGAAATTAGAAATTAAATAACCGCTAATGAAATGAATAAAAGCAAAAAAAAAAAAAACGCATACACTTGTAAACCGTAATAATGACTCCCCCCCCCCAAAAAAAGCATATCCAATAAAAAAAAGTTTCTTCTCTTAAATACCTGCACGCAAATTAAAATGCATACAAAATACCTGTGCCATGTTTAAATCAAAATCCGTTTTCTGCACACCCGAATAAATGTGAGTATATTACAATTGCATCATCAAATACTTCTGCTGTCAGAATGTATTCTGCGCCTCGGCTACTCCACCAGCAGTATGCCAAAATACAGACAACCACATATTCGTGGAAAACTAGGCAAAATATTCGCCTAGGGGGCCCAGGATGTTTAAATGAGTTAAGCATCCACTCCCTCTACACGGTAAAATTGGCGCATCCTAATGCGACAGCTTAATTCACCACAGCTGATGACACCAACACAACTCAGCAAACCAATATACTCACTCATCGAAAAGACTGGACAAGGAGAAAGCAGACTCAATCGTTCACACCATCGGCACAGCAACTTTCGTTTTTGACAAATTCGTTCTAAACAATTCGACACGTCCATTCGCTACAAAGTTTCGCTTACACCCTGCCGCGTCGATACCTACGCTATTCGACCTCGATTTCTACATTTTTACCCCGATGCGCGGAACTTCGATCACCAGCACCGTCCAATCATCTTCGGCATTGGAGTCTCGCCGCCCCGCTTATTGACAGTTTTTTACGATTAAAACTTATGATTTGTTAATATATTAGTAAAATAAAAACAAAATTTATAATAAATTAAATTGTGTGTCCTTTTAACTAACACCTTTAGCAATCGATATCGATATGCTTCAAATCATAAGTTTAACATATTTAAGTTAATTAACTTTCTTTATCTTACTGAAGTCTACATTAAGCCTTAACGGTATAACAGCAGTGCAGTTAGAAGAATTCCGTAATCTTATATTTAGGTATAAATCGATTTTCTTGTATTTGCACATTTAGCAATCGATATCGAAATGCTTCAAATCATTAGATTAACATATTTAAATTAACTTTCTTTATCTTACTGAAGTCTACATTAAGCCTTAACGGTATAACAGCAGTGCAGTTAGAAGAATTCCGTAATCTTATATTTAGGTATAAATCGATTTTCTTGTATATACACATTTAGCAATCGATATCGAAATGCTTCAAATCACTAGATTAACATATTTAAGTTAACTTTCTTTATCTTGCTGAAGTATACATAAAGCCATAAAGGCATAACGGCAGTGCATTTAGAAGAGTACCGTAATCTTATATTTAGGTATAAAGTCGATTTTCTTATATATACACATTTAGCAATCGATATCGAAATGCTTCAAATCATTTCTTTTACATATTGAAGGTTATAAAATTTTTTTACTTATTGAAGTTTACATAAAGCCATAACGGTATAACGGCAGTGCATTAAGAAGAATTCCGTAATCTTAGACTTAGCTATAAAGTCGATTTTCTTGTATATACACATTTAGCAATCGTTATCGAAATGCTTTAAATCATTAGTTTAACATAGTTAAGTTAATTAAACTTCTTTAACACACCGAGGTTAACAAAAATCCATGGCGGCTTAACGGCAGTGCATTTGGAAGAATTCCGTAATCTTATATTTAAGTATAAAAACGATTTTCTTGTATGTACACATTAAGCGATCGATATCGGAATTCCCCAAATCATTAATTTAACATATTTAAGTTAATAAACCTTTTTTAACGAACTGAAGTCTACATAAAGCATTAACGGTATAACGGCAGTGCATTTGGGAAAAATCCGTAATTTTATATTTAGGTATAAAGTCGATTTTCTTGTATATACACATTTAGCAATCGATATCAAAATGCCTCAAATCTTTAGTTTAATATATTTAAGTTTATAAACCTTCTTTAACGTACTGAAGTCTACATAAAGCCTTAACGGTATAACGGCAGTGCATTTGGGAGAAATCCGTAATCTTATATTTAGGTATAAAGTCGATTTTGTTGTATATACACATTTAGCAATCGATATCGAAATGCTTCAAATCATTAGTTTAACATATTTAAGTTAATAAACCTTCTTTATCTTACTGAAGTTTACATAAAGCCTTAACGGTATAAAGGCAGTGCATTTGGAAGAATTCCGCAATCTTATAGTTAGGTATAAAGTCGATTTTTTTGTATATACTCATTTAGCAATCGATATCGAAATGCTTCAAATCATTAGTTTAACATATTTAAGTTAATAAACCTTCTTTAACTTATTGAAGTTTACATAAAGATATAACGGCATAACGGCAGTGCATTAAGAAGAATTCCGTAATCTTAGACTTAGCTATAAAGTCGATTTTCTTGCATATACATATTTAGCAATCGTTATCGAAATGCTTCAAATCATTAGTTTAACATATTTAAGTTAATTAAGCTTCTTTAACGCACTGAAGTTAACATAAAGCCATGGTGGCATAACGGCAGTGCATTTAGAAGAATTCCGTAATCTTATATTTAGGTATAAAGTCGATTTTCTTGTATATACACATTAAGCAATCGATATCGAATTGCTACAAATCATAAGTTTAACATATTTAAGTTAATAAACCTTCTTTATCTTACTGAAGTTTACATAAAGCCTTAACGGTATATAGGCAGTGCATTTGGAAGAATTCCGCAATCTTATAATTAGGTATAAAGTCGATTTTTTTGTATATACTCATTTAGCAATCGATATCGAAATGCTTCAAATCATTAGTTTAACATATTTAAGTTAATAAACCTTCTTTAACTTATTGAAGTTGACATAAAGATATAACGGCATAACGGCAATGCATTTAGAAGAATTCCGTAATCTTAGACTTAGCTGTAAAGTCGATTTTCTTGCATATACATATTTACCAATCGATATCGAAATGCTTCAAATCATTAGTCTAACATATTTAAGTCAATTAACTTTCTTTAACTTATTGAAGTTTACATAAAGCCATGACGGCATAACGGCAGTGCATTTAGAAAAATTCCGTAATCTTAGATTTAGCTTAAAAGTCGATTTTTTTGCATGTGCACATTTAGCAATCGTTATCGAAATGCTTCAAATCATTAGTTTAACATACTTAAGTTAATTAACTTTATTTAACGCCCTGTAGTTAACATAAAGCCATGGCGGCATAACGGCAGTGCATTTAGGAAAATTCCGTAATCTTATATTTAGGTATAAAGTCGACTTTCTTGTATATACACATTTAGCAATCGATATCGAAATGCTTCAAATCACTAGTTTAACATATTTAAGTTAAATAATCTTCTTTAACGTAGTGAAGGTGACATAAAGCCATGGCGGCATAACGGCAGTGCATTTAGAAGAATTCCGTAGTCTTATATTTAGGTATAAAGTCGATTTTCTCGTATATACATATTTAGCAATCGATATCGAAATGCTTCAAATCACTAGTTTAACATATTTAAGTTAATAAACTTTCTTTATCTTACTAAAGGTGACATAAAGCCATGGCGGCATAACGGCAGTGCATTTAGAAGAATTCCGTAATCTTATATTTAGGTATAAAGTCGATTTTCTCGTATATACACATTTAGCAATCGATATCGAAATGCTTCAAATCATTAGTTTAACATACTTAAGTTAATTAACTTTATTTAACGCACTGAAGTTAACATAAAGCCATGGCGGCATAACGGCAGTGCATTTAGAAAAATTCCGTAATCTTATATTTAGGTATAAAGTTGATTTTCTTGTATATACACATTTAGCAACCGATATCGAAATGCTTCAAATCACTAGTTTAACATATTTAATTTAATTAACTTTCTTTATCTTAATGAAGAATTAAGCCTTAACGGTATAACAGCAGTGCATTTAGAAGAATTCCGTAACCTTATATTTAGGTATAAAGTCGATTTTGTTGTAGATACACATTCAGCAATCGATATCGAAATGCTTCAAATCATTAGATTAACATATTTAAGTTAATAAACTTTCTTTAACTTACTGAAGTATGCCTAAAGCCATAACGGCATAACGGCAGTGCATTTAGAAGAGTACCTTAATCTTATATTTAGGTATAAATCGATTTTGTTGTATATACACATTTAGCAATCGATATCGAAATGCTTGAAATCATTAGATTAACATATTTAAGTTAACTTTCTTTATCTTACTGAAGTCTACATTAAGCCTTAACGGTATAACAGCAGTGCAGTTAGTAGAATTCTGTTACCTTATGTTTAGATATAAAGTCGATTTTTTTGTATATACACATTAAGCAATCGATATCGAAATGCTTCAAATCAATAGATTAACATATTTAAGTTAATTAACTTTCTTTATCTTACTGAAGTCTACATTAAGCCTTAACGGTATAACGGCAGTGCATTTAGAAGAATTCCGTAATCTTATATTTAGGTATAAAATCGATTTTCTTGTATATACACATTTAGCAATCGATATCGAAATGCTTCAAATCACTAGATTAACATATTTAAGTTAACTTTCTTTATCTTACTGAAGTATACATAAAGCCATAACGGCATAACGGCAGTGCATTTAGAAGAGTACCGTAATCTTATATTTAGGTATAAAGTCGATTTTCTTGTATTTACACATTTAGCAATCGATATCGAAATGCCTCAAATCATTTCTTTTACATATTGATGGCTGTAATCTTTTTTTTACTTATTGAAGTTTACATAAAGCCGTAACGGCATAACGGCAGTGCATTAAGAAGAATTCCGTAATCTTAGACTTAGCTATAAAGTCGATTTTCTTGTATATACACATTTAGCAATCGTTATCGAAATGCTTCAAATCATTAGTTTAACATAGTTAAGTTAATTAAACTTCTTTAACGCACCGAAGTTAACATAAAGCCATGGCGGCATAACGGCAGTGCATTTGGAAGAATTCCGTAATCTTATATTTAAGTATAAAAACGATTTTCTTGTATGCACACATTAAGCGATCGATATAGGAATTCCCCAAATCATTAATTTAACATATTTAAGTTAATAAACATTTTTTAACGAACTGAAGTCTACATAAAGCCTTAACGGTATAACGGCAGTGCATTTGAGAGAAATCCGTTATCTTATATTTAGGTATAAGGTCGATTTTCTTGCATATACACATTTAGCAATCGATATCGAAATGCTTCAAATCTTTAGTTTAATATATTTAAGTTTATAAACCTTCTTTAACGTACTGAAGTCTACATAAGGCCTTAACGGTATAACGGCAGTGCATTTAGGAGAAATCCGTAATCTTATATTTAAGTATAAAAACGATTTTCTTGTATGCACACATTAAGCGATCTATATCGGAATTCCCCAAATCATTAATTTAACATATTTAAGTTAATAAACCTTTTTTAACGAACTGAAGTCTACATAAAGCCTTAACGGTATAACGGCTGTGCATTTGGAAGAATTCCGTAATCTTATATTTTGGTATAAAGTCGATTTTCTTGTATATACACATTCAGCAATCGATATCGAAATGCTTCAAATCATTAGTTTAACATATTTAAATTTATAAATCTTCTTTAACAAACTGAAGTTTACATAAAGCCATGACGGCATAACGGCAGTGTATTTAGAAAAATTCCGTGATAGTATATTCAGGTATAAAGTCGATTTTCTTGTATTTACACATTTAGCAATCGATATCGAAATGCTTCAAATCATTAGATTAACATATTTAAGTTAATAAGCCTTCTTTAACGCACTGAAGTTTACATAAAGCTTCGGCGGCATAAAGGCAGTGCATTTAGAAGAGTACCGTAATCTTATATTTAGGTATAAAGTTGATTTTCTTGTATATACACATTTAGCAATCGATATCGAAATGCTTCAAATCACTAGTTTAACATATTTAAATTTATAAATCTTCTTTAACAAACTGAAGTTTACATAAAGCTTCGGCGGCATAAAGGCAGTGCATTTAGAAGAGTACCGTAATCTTATATTTAGGTATAAAGTTGATTTTCTTGTATATACACATTTAGCAATCGATATCGAAATGCTTCAAATCACTAGTTTAACATATTTAAATTTATAAATCTTCTTTAACAAACTGAAGTTTTCATAAAGCCATGACGGCATAACGGCAATGTATTTAGAAAAATTCCGTGATAGTATATTCAGGTATAAAGTCGATTTTCTTGTATTTACACATTTAGCAATCGATATCGAAATGCTTCAAATCATTAGATTAACATATTTAAGTTAATAAACTTTCTTTAACTTACTGAAGTATGCCTAAAGCCATAACGGCATAACGGCAGTGCATTTAGAAGAGTACCGTAATCTTATATTTAGGTATAAAGTCGATTTTGTTGTATATACGCATTTATCAATTGATATCGAAATGCTTGAAATCATTAGATTAACATATTTAAGTTAACTTTCTTTATCTTACTGAAGTCTACATTAAGCCTTAATGGTATAACAGCAGTGCAGTTAGTAGAATTCCGTTACCTTATGTTTAGATATAGAGTCGATTTTTTTGTATATACACATTTAGCAATCGATATCGAAATGCTTCAAATCATTAGTTTAACATACTTAAGTTAATTAACTTTATTTAACGCACTGAAGTTAACATAAAGCCATGGCGGCATGACGGCAGTGCATTTAGAAAAATTCCGTAATCTTATATTTAGGTATAAAGTTGATTTTCTTGTATATACACATTTAGCAATCGATATCGAAATGCTTCAAATCACTAGTTTAACATATTTAAGTTAATTAACTTTCTTTATCTTAATGAAGAATTAAGCCTTAACGGTATAACAGCAGTGCATTTAGAAGAATTCCGTAACCTTATATTTAGGTATAAAGTCGATTTTGTTGTATATACACATTCAGCAATCGATATCGAAATGCTTCAAATCATTAGATTAACATATTTAAGTTAATAAACTTTCTTTAACTTACTGAAGTATGCCTAAAGCCATAACGGCATAACGGCAGTGCATTTAGAAGAGTACCGTAATCTTATATTTAGGTATAAAGTCGATTTTGTTGTATATACACATTCAGCAATCGATATCGAAATGCTTCAAATCATTAGTTTAACATATTTAAGTTAATAAACCTTCTTTAACGAACTGAAGCATACATAAAGCAATAACGGCATAACGGCAGTGCATTTAGAAGAGTACCGTAATCTTATATTTATGTATAAAGTCGATTTTCTTGTATATACACCTCTAGCAATCGATACCGATATGCTTCAAATCATAAGTTTAACATATTTAAGTTAATAAACCTTCTTTAACGCACTGAAGTTTACATAAAGCTTCGGCGGCATAAAGGCAGTGCATTTAAAAGAGTACCGTAAATTTATATTCAGGTATAAAGTTGATTTTCTTGTATATACACATTTAGCAATCGATATCGAAATGCTTCAAATCATTAGTTAAACATATTTAAATTTATAAACCTTCTTTAACGAACTGAAGCTTACTTTAAGCCATGACGGCATAACGGCAGTGTGTTTAGAAAAATTCCGTGATCGTATATTTAGGTATAAAGTCGATTTTCTTGTATTTACACATTTAGCAATCGATATCGAAATGCTTCAAATCACTAGTTTAGCATATTTAAGTTAAATAATCTTCTTTACCGTACTGAAGGTGACATAAAGCCAAGGCGGCATAACTGCAGTGCATTTGGAAGAATTCCGTAATCTTATATTTATGTATAAAGTCGATTTTCTTGTATATACACATTTAGCAATCGATATCGAAATGCTTCAAATCACTAGTTTAACATATTTAAGTTAATAAACCTTCTTTAACGTACAGAAGGTGACATAAAGCCATGACGGCATAACGGCAGTGCATTTAGAAGAATTTCGTAGTCTTATATTTAGGTATAAAGTCGATTTTCTTGTATATACACATTTAGCAATCGATATCGAAATGCTTCAAATCATTAGTTTAATATATTTAAGTTTATAAACCTTCTTTAACGTACTGAAGTCTACATAAAGCCTTAACGGTATAACAGCAGTGCAGTTAGAAGAATTCCGTAATCTTATATTTAGGTATAAATCGATTTTCTTGTATTTGCACATTTAGCAATCGATATCGAAATGCTTCAAATCATTAGATTAACATATTTAATTTAACTTTCTTTATCTTACTGAAGTCTACATTAAGCCTTAACGGTATAACAGCAGTGCAGTTAGAAGAATTCCGTAATCTTATATATTTAGGTATAAATCGATTTTCTTGTATTTGCACATTTAGCAATCGATATCGAAATGCTTCAAATCATTAGATTAACATATTTAATTTAACTTTCTTTATCTTACTGAAGTCTACATTAAGCCTTAACGGTATAACAGCAGTGCAGTTAGAAGAATTCCGTAATCTTATATTTAGGTATAAATCGATTTTCTTGTATTTACGCATTTAGCAATCGATATCGAAATGCTTCAAATCATTAGATTAACATATTTAAGATAATTAACTTTCTTTATCTTACTGAAGTCTACATTAAGCCTTAACGGTATAACGGCAGTGCATTTAGAAGAATTCCGTAATCTTATATTTAGGTATAAAATCGATTTTCTTGTATGTACGCATTTAGCAATCGATATCGAAATGCTTCAAATCACTAGATTAACATATTTAAGTTAACTTTCTTTATCTTGCTGAAGTATACATAAAGCCATAAAGGCATAACGGCAGTGCATTTAGAAGAGTACCGTAATCTTATATTTAGGTATAAAGTCGATTTTCTTATATTTACACATTTAGCAATCGATATCGAAATGCTTCAAATCATTTCTTTTACATATTGAAGGTTATAAAATTTTTTTACTTATTGAAGTTTACATAAAGCCATAACGGTATAACGGCAGTGCATTAAGAAGAATTCCGTAATCTTAGACTTAGCTATAAAGTCGATTTTCTTGTATATACACATTTAGCAATCGTTATCGAAATGCTTTAAATCATTAGTTTAACACAGTCAAGTTAATTGAACTTCTTTAACACACCGAGGTTAACATAAATCCATGGCGGCATAACGGCAGTGCATTTGGAAGAATTCCGTAATCTTATATTTAAGTATAAAAACGATTTTCTTGTATGTACACATTAAGCGATCGATATCGGAATTCCCCAAATCATTAATTTAACATATTTAAGTTAATAAACCTTTTTTAACGAACTGAAGTCTACATAAAGCATTAACGGTATAACGGCAGTGCATTTGGGAGAAATCCGTAATTTTATATTTAGGTATAAAGTCAATTTTCTTGTATATACACATTTAGCAATCGATATCAAAATGCCTCAAATCTTTAGTTTAATATATTTAAGTTTATAAACCTTCTTTAACGTACTGAAGTCTACATAAAGCCTTAACGGTATAACGGCAGTGCATTTGGGAGAAATCCGTAATCTTATATTTAGGTATAAAGTCGATTTTCTTGTATATACACATTTAGCAATCGATATCGAAATGCTTCAAATCATTAGTTTAACATATTTAAGTTAATAAACCTTCTTTAACGAACTGAAGCATACATAAAGCAATAACGGCAGTGCATTTAGAAGAGTACCGTAATCTTATATTTATGTATAAAGTCGATTTTCTTGTATATACACCTCTAGCAATCGATATCGATATGCTTCAAATCATAAGATTAACATATTTAAGTTAATAAACCTTCCTTAACGCACTGAAGTTTAAATAAAGCTTCGGCGGCATAAAGGCAGTGCATTTAGAAGAGTACCGTAATCTTATATTTAGGTATAAAAACGATTTTCTTGTATATACACATTTAGCAATCGATATCGAAATGCTTTAAATCACTAGTTTAACATATTTAAATTTATAAATCTTCTTTAACAAACTGAAGTTTACATAAAGCCATGACGGCATAACGGCAGTGTATTAAAAAAATTCCGTGATAGTATATTCAGGTATAAAGTCGATTTTCTTGTATTTACACATTTAGCAATCGATATCGAAATGCTTTAAATCATTTCTTTTACATATTTAAGTTAATAAACTTTCTTTAACTTATTGAAGTTTACATAAAGATATAACGGCATAACGGCAGTGCATTAAGAAGAATTCCGTAATCTTAGACTTAGCTATAAAGTCGATTTTCTTGCATATACATATTTAGCAATCGTTATCGAAATGCTTCAAATCATTAGTTTAACATATTTAAGTTAATTAAGCTTCTTTAACGCACTGAAGTTAACATAAAGCCATGGTGGCATAACGGCAGTGCATTTAGAAGAATTCCGTAATCTTATATTTAGGTATAAAGTCGATTTTCTTGTATATACACATTAAGCAATCGATATCGAATTGCTACAAATCATAAGTTTAACATTTTTAAGTTAATAAACCTTCTTTATCTTACTGAAGTTTACATAAAGCCTTAACGGTATAAAGGCAGTGCATTTGGAAGAATTCCGCAATCTTATAGTTAGGTATAAAGTCGATTTTTTTGTATATACTCATTTAGCAATCGATATCGAAATGCTTCAAATCATTAGTTTAACATATTTAAGTTAATAAACCTTCTTTAACTTATTGAAGTTGACATAAAGATATAACGGTATAACGGCAATGCATTTAGAAGAATTCCGTAATCTTAGACTTAGCTGTAAAGTCGATTTTCTTGCATATACATATTTACCAATCGATATCGAAATGCTTCAAATCATTAGTCTAACATATTTAAGTCAATTAACTTTCTTTAACTTATTGAAGTTTACATGAAGCCATGACGGCATAACGGCAGTGCATTTAGAAAAATTCCGTAATCTTAGATTTAGCTTAAAAGTCGATTTTTTTGCATGTGCACATTTAGCAATCGTTATCGAAATGCTTCAAATCATTAGTTTAACATACTTAAGTTAATTAACTTTATTTAACGCCCTGTAGTTAACATAAAGCCATGGCGGCATAACGGCAGTGCATTTAGGAAAATTCCGTAATCTTATATTTAGGTATAAAGTCGATTTTCTTGTATATACACATTTAGCAATCGATATCGAAATGCTTCAAATCACTAGTTTAACATATTTAAGTTAAATTATCTTCTTTAACGTAGTGAAGAAGACATAAAGCCATGGCGGCATAACGGCAGTGCATTTAGAAGAATTCCGTAATCTTATATTTAGGTATAAAGTCGATTTTCTCGTATATACACATTTAGCAATCGATATCGAAATGCTTCAAATCACTAGTTTAACATATTTAAGTTAATAAACTTTCTTTATCTTACTGAAGGTGACATAAAGCCATGGCGGCATAACGGCAGTGCATTTAGAAGAATTTCGTAGTCTTATATTTAGGTATAAAGTCGATTTTGTTGTATATACACATTTAGCAATCGATATCGAAATGCTTCAAATCATTAGTTTAACATACTTAAGTTAATTAACTTTATTTAACGCACTGAAGTTAACATAAAGCCATGGCGGCATAACGGCAGTGCATTTAGAAAAATTCCGTAATCTTATATTTAGGTATAAAGTCGATTTTGTTGTATATACACATTCAGCAATCGATATCGAAATGCTTCAAATCATTAGATTAACATATTTAAGTTAATAAACTTTCTTTAACTTACTGAAGTATGCCTAAAGCCATAACGGCATAACGGCAGTGCATTTAGAAGAGTACCTTAATCTTATATTTAGGTATAAATCGATTTTGTTGTATATACACATTTAGCAATCGATATCGAAATGCTTGAAATCATTAGATTAACATATTTAAGTTAACTTTCTTTATCTTACTGAAGTCTACATTAAGCCTTAACGGTATAACAGCAGTGCAGATAGTAGAATTCTGTTACCTTATGTTTAGATATAAAGTCGATTTTTTTGTATATACACATTAAGCAATCGATATCGAAATGCTTCAAATCAATAGATTAACATATTTAAGTTAATTAACTTTCTTTATCTTACTGAAGTCTACATTAAGCCTTAACGGTATAACGGCAGTGCATTTAGAAGAATTCCGTAATCTTATATTTAGGTATAAAATCGATTTTCTTGTATATACACATTTAGCAATCGATATCGAAATGCTTCAAATCACTAGATTAACATATTTAAGTTAACTTTCTTTATCTTACTGAAGTATACATAAAGCCATAACGGCATAACGGCAGTGCATTTAGAAGAGTACCGTAATCTTATATTTAGGTATAAAGTCGATTTTCTTGTATTTACACATTTAGCAATCGATATCGAAATGCCTCAAATCATTTCTTTTACATATTGATGGCTGTAATCTTTTTTTTACTTATTGAAGTTTACATAAAGCCGTAACGGCATAACGGCGGTGCATTAAGAAGAATTCCGTAATCTTAGACTTAGCTATAAAGTCGATTTTCTTGTATATACACATTTAGCAATCGTTACCGAAATGCTTCAAATCATTAGTTTAACATAGTTAAGTTAATTAAACTTCTTTAACGCACCGAAGTTAACATAAAGCCATGGCGGCATAACGGCAGTGCATTTGGAAGAATTCCGCAATCTTATATTTAAGTATAAAAACGATTTTCTTGTATGCACACATTAAGCGATCGATATAGGAATTCCCCAAATCATTAATTTAACATATTTAAGTTAATAAACATTTTTTAACGAACTGAAGTCTACATAAAGCCTTAACGGTATAACGGCAGTGCATTTGAGAGAAATCCGTTATCTTATATTTAGGTATAAGGTCGATTTTCTTGTATATACACATTTAGCAATCGATATCGAAATGCTTCAAATCTTTAGTTTAATATATTTAAGTTTATAAACCTTCTTTAACGTACTGAAGTCTACATAAAGCCTTAACGGTATAACGGCAGTGCATTTAGGAGAAATCCGTAATCTTATATTTAAGTATAAAAACGATTTTCTTGTATGCACACATTAAGCGATCTATATCGGAATTCCCCAAATCATTAATTTAACATATTTAAGTTAATAAACCTTTTTTAACGAACTGAAGTCTACATAAAGCCTTAACGGTATAACGGCTGTGCATTTGAGAGAAATCCGTTATCTTATATTTAGGTATAAAGTCGATTTTCTTGTATATACACATTCAGCAATCGATATCGAAATGCTTCAAATCATTAGTTAAACATATTTAAGTTAATAAACCTTCTTTAACGAACTGAAGCATACATAAAGCAATAACGGCATAACGGCAGTGCATTTAGAAGAGTACCGTAATCTTATATTTATGTATAAAGTCGATTTTCTTGTATATACACCTCTAGCAATCGATATCGATATGCTTCAAATCATAAGTTTAACATATTTAAGTTAATAAACCTTCTTTAACGCACTGAAGTTTACATAAAGCTTCGGCGGCATAAAGGCAGTGCATTTAGAAGAGTACCGTAATCTTATATTTAGGTATAAAGTTGATTTTCTTGTATATACACATTTAGCAATCGATATCGAAATGCTTCAAATCACTAGTTTAACATATTTAAATTTATAAATCTTCTTTAACAAACTGAAGTTTACATAAAGCCATGACGGCATAACGGCAGTGTATTTAGAAAAATTCCGTGATAGTATATTCAGGTATAAAGTCGATTTTCTTGTATTTACACATTTAGCAATCGATATCGAAATGCTTCAAATCATTAGATTAACATATTTAAGTTAATAAACTTTCTTTAACTTACTGAAGTATGCCTAAAGCCATAACGGCATAACGGCAGTGCATTTAGAAGAGTACCGTAATCTTATATTTAGGTATAAAGTCGATTTTGTTGTATATACGCATTTAGCAATTGATATCGAAATGCTTGAAATCATTAGATTAACATATTGAAGTTAATTAACTTTCTTTATCTTACTGAAGTCTACATTAAGCCTTAACGGTATAACAGCAGTGCAGTTAGTAGAATTCCGTTACCTTATGTTTAGATATAGAGTCGATTTTTTTGTATATACACATTTAGCAATCGATATCGAAATGCTTCAAATCATTAGTTTAATATACTTAAGTTAATTAACTTTATTTAACGCACTGAAGTTAACATAAAGCCATGGCGGCATGACGGCAGTGCATTTAGAAAAATTCCGTAATCTTATATTTAGGTATAAAGTTGATTTTCTTGTATATACACATTTAGCAATCGATATCGAAATGCTTCAAATCACTAGTTTAACATATTTAAGTTAATTAACTTTCTTTATCTTAATAAAGAATTAAGCCTTAACGGTATAACAGCAGTGCATTTAGAAGAATTCCGTAACCTTATATTTAGGTATAAAGTCGATTTTGTTGTATATACACATTCAGCAATCGATATCGAAATGCTTCAAATCATTAGATTAACATATTTAAGTTAATAAACTTTCTTTAACTTACTGAAGTATGCCTAAAGCCATAACGGCATAACGGCAGTGCATTTAGAAGAGTACCGTAATCTTATATTTAGGTATAAAGTCGATTTTGTTGTATATACGCATTTAGCAATTGATATCGAAATGCTTGAAATCATTAGATTAACATATTTAAGTTAACTTTCTTTATCTTACTGAAGTCTACATTAAGCCTTAACGGTATAACAGCAGTGCAGTTAGTAGAATTCCGTTACCTTATGTTTAGATATAGAGTCGATTTTTTTGTATATACACATTTAGCAATCGATATCGAAATGCTTCAAATCATTAGAATAACATATTTAAGTTAATTAACTTTCTTTATCTTACTGAAGTCTACATAAAGCCTTAACGGTATAACAGCAGTGCAGTTAGAAGAATTCCGTAACCTTATACTTAGGTATAAAGTCGATTACACATTTAGCAATCGATATCGAAATGCTTTAAATCATTAGATTAACATATTTAAGTTAATTAACTTTCTTTATCTTACTGAAGTCTACATTAAGCCTTAACGGTATAACTGCAGTGCATTTAGAAGAATTCCGTAACCTTATATTTAGATATAAAGTCGATTGTCTTCATTATACACATTTAGCAATCGATATCGAAATGCTTCAAATCATTAGAATAACATATTTAAGTTAATTAACTTTCTTTATCTTACTGAAGTCTACATTAAGCCTTAACGGTATAACAGCAGTGCAGTTAGAAGAATTCCGTAACCTTATATTTAGGTATAAAGTCGATTTTGTTGTATATACACATTTAGCAATCGATATCGAAACGCTTTAAATCATTAGGTTAACATATTTAAGTTAATTAACTTTCTTTATCTTACTGAAGTCTACATAAAGCCTTAACGGTATAACAGCAGTGCAGTTAGAAGAATTCCGTAACCTTATACTTAGGTATAAAGTCGATTACACATTTAGCAATCGATATCGAAATGCTTTAAATCATTAGATTAACATATTTAAGTTAATTAACTTTCTTTATCTTACTGAAGTCTACATTAAGCCTTAACGGTATAACTGCAGTGCATTTAGAAGAATTCCGTAACCTTATATTTAGATATAAAGTCGATTGTCTTCATTATACACATTTAGTAATCGATATCGAAATGCTTCAAATCATTAGAATAACATATTTAAGTTAATTAACTTTCTTTATCTTACTGAAGTCTACATTAAGCCTTAACGGTATAACAGCAGTTCAGTTAGAAGAATTCCGTAACCTTATATTTAGGTATAAAGTCGATTTTGTTGTATATACACATTTAGCAATCGATATCGAAACGCTTTAAATCATTAGGTTAACATATTTAAGTTAATTAACTTTCTTTATCTTACTAAAGTCTACATTAAGCCTTAACGGTATAACGGCAGTGCATTTGGGAGAAATCCGTAATCTTATGTTTATGTATAAAGTCGATTTTCTTGTATATACATATTTAGCAATCGATATCGAAATGCTTCAAATCATTAGTTTAACATATTTAAATTAATAAACCTTCTTTAACGAACTGAAGCATACATAAAGCCATAACGGCATAACGGCTGTGCATTTAGAAGAGTACCGTAATTTTATATTTAGGTATAAAGTCGATTTTCTTGTATATACACTTTTAGCAATCGATATCGATATGCTTCAAATCATAAGTTTAACATATTTAAGTTAATAAATCTTCCTTAACGCACTGAAGTTTACATAAAGCTTCGGCGGCATAAAGGCAGTGCATTTAGAAGAGTACCGTAATCTTATATTCAGGTATAAAGTTGATTTTCTTGTATATACACATTTAGCAATCGATATCGAAATGCTTCAAATCATTAGGTTAACATATTTAAATTTATAAACCTTCTTTAACGAACAGAAGCTTACATAAAGCCATGACGGCATAACGGCAGTGTGTTTAGAAAAATTCCGTGATCGTATATTTAGGTATAAAGTCGATTTTCTTGTATTTACACATTTAGCAATCGATATCGAAATGCTTCAAATCATTTCTTTTACATATTTAAGTTAATAAACTTTCTTTAACTTATTGAAGTTTACATAAAGCCATCACGGCATAACGGCAGTGCATTTAGAAAAATTCCGTAATCTTAGATTTAGCTATAAAGTCGATTTTTTTGCATGTGCACATTTAGCAATCGTTATCGAAATGCTTCAAATCATCAGTTTAACATACTTAAGTTAATTATCTTTATTTAACGCACTGAAGTTAACATAAAGCCATGGCGGCATAACGGCAGTGCATTTAGAAAAATTCCGTAATCTTATATTTAGGTATAAAGTCGATTTTCTTGTATATACACATTTAGCAATCGATATCGAAATGCTTCAAATCACTAGTTTAACATATTTAAGTTAAATAATCTTCTTTAACGTACTGAAGGTGACATAAAGCCATGGCGGCATAACTGCAGTGCATTTAGAAGAATTCCGTAATCTTATATTTATGTATAAAGTCGATTTTCTTGTATATACACATTTAGCAATCGATATCGAAATGCTTCAAATCACTAGTTTAACATATTTAAGTTAATAAACCTTCTTTAACGTACAGAAGGTGACATAAAGCCATGACGGCATAACGGCAGTGCATTTAGAAGAATTTCGTAGTCTTATATTTAGGTATAAAATCGATTTTCTTGTGTAAACACATTTAGCAATCGATATCGAAATGCTTCAAATCATTAGTTTAACATATTTAAGTTAATAAACCTTCTTTAACGAACTGAAGCATACTTAAAGCCATAACGGCATAACGGCAGTGCATTTAGAAGAGTATCGTAATCTTATATTTTGGTATAAAGTCGATTTTCATGTAAATACACCTTTAGCAATCGATATCGATATGCTTCAAATCATAAGTTTAACATATTTAAGTTAATTAACTTTCTTTATCTTACTGAAGTCTACATTAAGCCTTAACGGTATAACGGCAGTGCATTTAGAAGAGATCCGTAATCTTATATTTAGGTATAAAATTGATTTTCTTGTATATACGCATTTAGCAATCGATATCGAAATGCTTCAAATCATCAGTTTAACATATTTAAGTTAATAAACCTTCTTTAACGAACTGAAGCATACATAAAGCCATAACGGCATAACGGCAGTGCATTTAGAAGAGTATCGTAATCTTATATTTTGGTATAAAGTCGATTTTCATGTAAATACACCTTTAGCAATCGATATCGATATGCTTCAAATCATAAGTTTAACATATTTAAGTTAATTAACTTTCTTTATCTTAATGAAGTCTACATTAAGACTTAACGGTATAACAGCAGTGCAGTTAGAAAAATTCCGTAATCTTATATTTAGGTATAAAATTGATTTTCTTGTATATACGCATTTAGCAATCGATATCGAAATGCTTCAAATCACAAGATTAACATATTTAAGTTAACTTTCTTTATCTTGCTGAAGTATACATAAAGCCATAACGGCATAACGGCAGTGCATTTAGAAGAATTTCGTAATCTTATATTTAGGTATAAAATTGATTTTCTTGTATATACGCATTTAGCAATCGATATCGAAATGCTTCAAATCACAAGATTAACATATTTAAGTTAACTTTCTTTATCTTGCTGAAGTATACATAAAGCCATAACGGCATAACGGCAGTGCATTTAGAAGAGTACCGTAATCTTATATTTAGGTGTAAAGTCGATTTTGTTGTATTTACACATTTAGCACTCGATATCGAAATGCTTCAAATCATTATATTAACATATTTAATTTAACTTTCTTTACCTTGCTGAAGTCTACATTAAGCCTTAACGGTATAACGGCAGTGCATTTAGAAGAATTTCGTAATCTTATGTTTAGGTATAAAGTCGATTTTCTTGTATATACACATTTAGCAATCGATATCGAAATGCTTCACTAGTTTAACATATTTAAGTTAATAAATCTTCCTTAACGCACTAAAGTTTACATAAAGCTTTGGCGGCATAAAGGCAGTGCATTTAGAAGAATTCCGTAATCTTATATTTAGGTATAAAGTCGATTTTCTTGTATATACACATTTAGCAATCGATATCGAAATGCTTCACTAGTTTAACATATTTAAGTTAATAAACCTTCTTTAACGTACAGAAGGTGACATAAAGCCATGACGGCATAACGGCAGTGCATTTAGAAGAATTTCGTAGTCTTATATTTAGGTATAAAATCGATTTTCTTGTATATACACATTTAGCAATCGATATCGAAATGCTTCAAATCATCAGTTTAACATATTTAAGTTAATAAACCTTCTTTAACGAACTGAAGCATACATAAAGCCATAACGGCATAACGGCAGTGCATTTAGAAGAGTATCGTAATCTTATATTTTGGTATAAAGTCGATTTTCATGTAAATACACCTTTAGCAATCGATATCGATATGCTTCAAATCATAAGTTTAACATATTTAAGTTAATTAACTTTCTTTATCTTACTGAAGTCTACATTAAGCCTTAACGGTATAACAGCAGTGCAGTTAGAAGAATTCCGTAATCTTATATTTAGGTATAAATCGATTTTCTTGTATTTACACATTTAGCAATCGATATCGAAATGCTTCAAATCATTAGATTAACATATTTAAGTTAATTAACTTTCTTTATCTTACTGAAGTCTACATTAAGCCTTAACGGTATAACGGCAGTGCATTTAGAAGAAATCCGTAATCTTATATTTAGGTATAAAATTGATTTTCTTGTATATACGCATTTAGCAATCGATATCGAAATGCTTCAAATCACAAGATTAACATATTTAAGTTAACTTTCTTTATCTTGCTGAAGTATACATAAAGCCATAACGGCATAACGGCAGTGCATTTAGAAGAGTACCGTAATCTTATATTTAGGTGTAAAGTCGATTTTGTTGTATTTACACATTTAGCACTCGATATCGAAATGCTTCAAATCATTATATTAACATATTTAATTTAACTTTCTTTATCTTGCTGAAGTCTACATTAAGCCTTAACGGTATAACGGCAGTGCATTTAGAAGAAATCCGTAATCTTATATTTAGGTATAAAGTCGATTTTCTTGTATATACACATTTAGCAATCGTTATCGAAATGCTTCAAATCATTAGTTTAACATAGTTAAGTTAATTAAACTTCTTTAACACACCGAGGTTAACATAAAGCCATGGCAGCATAACGGCAGTGCATTTGAAAGAATTCCGTAATCTTATATTTAAGTATAAAAACGATTTTCTTGTATGTACACATTTAGCGATCGATATCGGAATTCCCCAAATCATTAATTTAACATATATAAGTTAATAAACCTTTTTTAACGAACTGAAGTCTACATAAAGCCTTAACGGTATAACGGCAGTGCATTTGGGAAAAAACCGTAATCTTATATTTAGGTATAAAGTCAATTTTCTTGTATATACACATTTAGCAATCGATATCAAAATGCCTCAAATCTTTAGTTTAATATATTTAAGTTTATAAACCTTCTTTAACGTACTGAAGTCTACATAAAGCCTTAACGGTATAACGGCAGTGCATTTGGGAGAAATCCGTAATCTTATATTTAGGTATAAAGTCGATTTTCTTGTATATACACATTTAGCAATCGATATCGAAATGCTTCACTAGTTTAACATATTTAAGTTAATAAACCTTCTTTAACGAACTGAAGCATACATAAAGCCATAACGGCATAACGGCAGTGCATTTAGAAGAGTATCGTAATCTTATATTTTGGTATAAAGTCGATTTTCATGTAAATACACCTTTAGCAATCGATATCGATATGCTTCAAATCATAAGTTTAACATATTTAAGTTAATTAACTTTCTTTATCTTACTGAAGTCTACATTAAGCCTTAACGGTATAACAGCAGTGCAGTTAGAAGAATTCCGTAATCTTATATTTAGGTATAAATCGATTTTCTTGTATTTACACATTTAGCAATCGATATCGAAATGCTTCAAATCATTAGATTAACATATTTAAGTTAATTAACTTTCTTTATCTTACTGAAGTCTACATTAAGCCTTAACGGTATAACAGCAGTGCAGTTAGAAGAATTCCGTAATCTTATATTTAGGTATAAATCGATTTTCTTGTATTTACACATTTAGCAAGCAATCGATATCGAAATGCTTCAAATCATTAGATTAACATATTTAAGTTAATTAACTTTCTTTATCTTACTGAAGTCTACATTAAGCCTTAACGGTATAACGGCAGTGCATTTAGAAGAAATCCGTAATCTTATATTTAGGTATAAAATTGATTTTCTTGTATATACGCATTTAGCAATCGATATCGAAATGCTTCAAATCACAAGATTAACATATTTAAGTTAACTTTCTTTATCTTGCTGAAGTATACATAAAGCCATAACGGCATAACGGCAGTGCATTTAGAAGAGTACCGTAATCTTATATTTATGTATAAAGTCGATTTTCTTGTATATACTTCTCTAGTAATCGATATCGATATGCTTCAAATCATAAGTTTAACATATTTAAGTTAATAAACCTTCCTTAACGCACTGAAGTTTAAAAAAAGCTTCGGCGGCATGAAAGCAGTGCATTTAGAAGAGTACCGTAATCTTATAGTTAGGTATAAAGTCGATTTTTTTGTATATACTCATTTAGCAATCGATATCGAAATGCTTCAAATCACTAGATTAACACATTTAAGTTAATAAACTTTCTTTAACTAACTGAAGTATACATAAAGCCATAACGGCATAACGGCAGTGCATTTAGAAGAGTACCGTAATCTTATATTTAGGTATAAAGTCGATTTTTTTGCATGTGCACATTTAGCAATCGTTATCGAAATGCTTCAAATCATTAGTCTAACATATTTAAGTTAATTAACTTTCTTTAACTTATTGAAGTTTACATAAAGCCATGACGGCATAACGGCAGTGCATTTAGAAAAATTCCGTAATCTTAGATTTAGCTATAAAGTCGATTTTTTTGCATGTGCACATTTAGCAATCGTTATCGAAATGCTTCGAATCATTAGTTTAACATACTTAAGTTAATTAACTTTATTTAACGCCCTGTAGTTAACATAAAGCCATGGCGGCATAACGGCAGTGCATTTAGAAGAATTCCGTAATCTTATATTTAGGTATAAAGTCGCTTTTCTTGTATATACACATTTAGCAATCGATATCGAAATGCTTCAAATCACTAGTTTAACTTATTTAAGTTAATAAACCTTCTTTAACGTACAGAAGGTGACATAAAGCCATGGCGGCATAACGGCAGTGCATTTAGAAGAATTTCGTAGTCTTATATTTAGGTATAAAGTCGATTTTGTTGTATATACACATTAAGCAATCGATATCGAAATGCTTCAAATCATTAGTTTAACATACTTAAGTTAATTAACTTTATTTAACGCACTGAAGTTAACATAAAGCCATGGCGGCATAACTGCAGTGCATTTAGAAAAATTCCGTAATCTTATATTTAGGTATAAAGTTGATTTTCTTGCATATACACATTTAGCAATCGATATCGAAATGCTTCAAATCACTAGTTTAACATATTTAAGTTAATTAACTTTCTTTATCTTAATGAAAAATTAAGCCTTAACAATATAACAGCAGTGCATTTAGAAGAATTCCGTAACCTTATATTTAGGTATAAAGTCGATTTTCTTGTGTATACACCTTTAGCAATCGATATCGATATGCGTCAAATCATAAGTTTAACATATTTAAGTTAATAAACCTTCTTTAACTTACTAAAGTATGCCTAAAGCCATAACGGCATAACGGCAGTGCATTTAGAAGAGTACCGTAATCTTATATTCAGGTATAAAGTCGATTTTGTTGTATATACACATTAAGCAATCGATATCGAAATGCTTGAAATCATTAGATTAACATATTTAAGTTAACTTTCTTTATCTTACTGAAGTCTACATTAAGCCTTAACGGTATAACAGCAGTGCAGTTAGTAGAATTCCGTTACCTTATGTTTAGATATTAAGTCGATTTTTTTGTATATACACATTTAGCAATCGATATCGAAATGCTTCAAATCAATAGATTAACATATTTAAGTTAATTAACTTTCTTTATCTTACTGAAGTCTACATTAAGCCTTAACGGTATAACGGCAGTGCATTTAGAAGAATTCCGTAATCTTATATTTAGGTATAAAATCGATTTTCTTGTATATACACATTTAGCAATCGATATCGAAATGCTTCAAATCCCTATATTAACATATTTAAGTTAACTTTCTTTATCTTACTGAAGTATACATAAAGCCATAACGGCATAACGGCAGTGCATTTAGAAGAATTCCGTAACCTTATATTTAGGTATGAAGTCGATTTTCTTGTATATACACCTTTAGCAATCGATATCGAAATGCTTCAAATCATTAGTTTAACATATTTAAGTTAATAAACCTTCTTTAACGAACTGAAGTTAACATAAGGCCATGGCGGCACAACGGCAGTGCATTTAGAAGAATTCCGTAACCTTACGTTTAGGTATGAAGTCGATTTTCTTGTATATACACATTTAGCAATCGATATCGAAATGCTTTAAATCATTAGATTAACATAGTTAAGTTAATTAACTTTCTTTATCTTACTGAAGTCTACATTAAGCCTTAACGGTATAACGGCAGTGCATTTAGAAGAATTCCGTAATCTTATATTTAGGTATAAAGTCGATTTTCTTGTATATACACATTTAGCAATCGATATCGAAATGCTTCAAATCATTAGATTAACATATTTAAGTTAATTAACTTTCTTTATCTTACTGAAGTCTACATTAAGCCTTAACGGTATAACGGCAGTGCATTTAGAAGAATTCCGTAATCATAGACTTAGCTATAAAGTCGATTTCCTTGCATGTACACATTTAGCAATCGTTATCGAAATGCTTCAAATCATTAGTTTAACATATTTAAGTTAATTAATCTTCTTTAACGCACTGAAGTTAACATAAAGCCATGGCGGCATAACGGCAGTGCATTTAGAAGAATTTCGTAATCTTATATTTAGGTATAAATTCGATTTTGTTGTATATACACATTTAGCAATCGATATCGAAATGCTTCAAATCACTAGTTTAACACATTTAAATTTATAAATCTTCTTTAACAAACTGAAGTTTACATAAAGCCATGACGGCATAACGGCAGTGTATTTAGAAAAATTCCGTGATAGTATATTCAGGTATAAAGTCGATTTTCTTGTATTTACACATTTAGCAATCGATATCGAAATACTTCAAATCATTTCTTTTACATGCTGAAGGCTGTAATTTTTTTTTACTTATTGAAGTTTACATAAAGCCATAACGGCATAACGGCTGTGCATTAAGAAGAATTCCGTAATCTTAGACTTAGCTATAAAGTCGATTTTCTTGTATATACACATTTAGCAATCGTCATCGAAAAGCTTCAAATCATTAGTTTAACATAGTTAAGTTAATTAAACTTTTTAACGCACCGAAGTTAACATAAAGCCATGGCGGCATAACGGCAGTGCATTTGGAAGAATTCCGTAATCTTATATTTAAGTATAAAAACGATTTTCTTGTATGCACACATTAAGCGATCGATATAGGAATTCCCCATATCATTAATTTAACATATTTAAGTTAATAAACCTTTTTTAACGAACTAAAGACTACATAAAGCCTTAACGGTATAACGGCAATGCATTTGGGAGAAATCCGTTATCTTATATTTAGGTATAAAGTCAATTTTCTTGTATATACACATTTAGCAATCGATATCGAAATGCCTCAAATCTTTAGTTTAATATATTTAAGTTTATAAACCTTCTTTAACGTACTGAAGTCTACATAAAGCCTTAACGGTATAACGGCAGTGAATTTGGGAGAAATCCGCAATCTTATATTTAAGTATAAAAACGATTTTATTGTATGTACACATTAAGCGATCGATATCGGAATTCCCCAAATCATTAATTTAACATATTTAAGTTAATAAACCTTTTTTAACGAACTGAAGTCTACATAAAGCCTTAACGGTATAACGGCTGTGCATTTGGGAGAAATCCGTTATCTTACATTTAGGTATAAAATCGATTTTCTTGTATATACACATTTAGCAATCGATATCGAAATGCTTCAAATCATTAGTTTAACATATTTAAGTTAATAAACCTTCTTTAACGTACTGAAGCATACATAAAGCAATAACGGCATAACGGCATTAAAAGAGTACCGTAATCTTATATTTATGTATAAAGTCGATTTTCTTGTATATACACCTCTAGCAATCGATATCGATATGCTTCAAATCATAAGTTTAACATATTTAAGTTAATAAACCTTCTTTAACGCACTGCAGTTTACATAAAGCTTCGGCGGCATAAAGGCAGTGCATTTAGAAGAGTACCGTAATCTTATATTCAGAAATAAAGTTGTTTTTCTTGTATATACACATTTAGCAATCGATATCGAAATGCTTCAAATCTTTAGTTTAACATATTTAAGTTTATAAACCTTCTTTAACGCACTGAAGTCTACATAAAGCCTTAACGGTATGATGGCAGTGCATTTGGGAGAAATCCGTAATCTTATGTTTATGTATAAAGTCGATTTTCTTGTATATACATATTTAGCAATCGATATCGAAATGCTTCAAATCATTAGTTTAACATATTTAAATTAATAAACCTTCTTTAACGAACTGAAGCATACATAAAGCCATAACGGCATAACGGCTGAGCATTTAGAAGAGTACCGTAATTTTATATTTAGGTATAAAGTCGATTTTCTTGTATATACACCTTTAGCAATCGACATCGATATGCTTCAAATCATTACTTTAACATATTTAAGTTAATAAATCTTCTTTAACGCACTGAAGTTTACATAAAGCTTCAGCGGCATAAAGGCAGTGCATTTAGAAGAGTACCGTAATCTTATATTCAGGTATAAAGTTGATTTTCGTGCATATACATATTTAGCAATCGATATCGAAATGCTTCAAATCATTAGTTTAACATATTTAAATATATAAACCTTCTTTAACGAACTGAAGCTTACATAAAGCCATGACGGCATAACGGCAGTATGTTTAGAAAAATTCCGTGATCGTATATTTAGGTATAAAAACGATTTTGTTGTATTTACACATTTAGCAATCGATATCGAAATGATTCAAATCATTTCTTTTACATATTGAAGGTTATAAACTTTTTTTACTTATTGAAGTTTACATAAAGCCATAACGGCATAACGGCAGTGCATTAAGAAGAATTCCGTAATCTTAGGCTTAGCTATAAAGTCGATTTTCTTGTATATACACATTTAGCAATCGTTATCGAAATGCTTCAAATCATTAGTTTAACATAGTTAAGTTAATTAAACTTCTTTAACACACCGAGGTTACCATAAAGCCATGGCGGCATAACGGCAGTGCATTTGGAAGAATTCCGTAATCTTATATTAAGTATAAAAACGATTTTCTTGTATGTACACATTAAGCGATCGATATCGGAATTCCCCAAATCATTAATTTAACATATTTAAGTTAATAAACCTTCTTTAACGAACTGAAGCATACATAAGGCAATAACGGCATAACGGCAGTGCATTTAGAAGAGTACCGTAATCTTATATTTATGTATAAAGTCGATTTTCTTGTATATACAACTCTAGCAATCGATATCGAAATGCTTCAAATCATTTCTTTTACATATTAAAGTTAATAAACTTTCTTTAACTTATTGAAGTTTACATAAAGTCATGACGGCATAACGGCAGTTCATTTAGAAGAATTCCGTAATCTTATATTTAGGTATAAAGTCGATTTTCTTGTATTTACACATTTAGAAATCGATATTGAAATGCTTCAAATCTTTAGTTTAACACATTTAAGTTTATAAACCTTCTTTAACTTATTGGAGTTTACATAAAGCCTTAACGGTATAACGGCAGTGCATTTGGGAGAAATCCGTTATCTTATATTTAGGTATAAGGTCAATTTTCTTGTATATACACATTTAGCAATCGATATCGAAATGCTTCAAATCTTTAGTTTAATATATTTAAGTTTATAAACCTACTTTAACGTACTGAAGTCTACATAAAGCCTTAACGGTATAACGGCAGTGCATTTAGAAGAATTCCGTAATCTTATTGTTAGGTACATAGTCGATTTTCTTGTACATACACATTTAGCAATCGATATCGAAATGCTTCAAATCGTTAGTTTAACATATTTAAGTTAATAAACTTTCTTTAACGAACTGAAGTCTACATAAAGCCTTAACGGTATAACGGATGTGCATTTGGGAGAAATCCGTTATCTTATATTTAGGTATAAAGTCGATTTTCTTGTATATACACATTCAGCAATCGATATCGAAATGCTTCAAATCATTAGTTTAACATATTTAAGTTAATAAACCTTCTTTAACGAACTGAAGCATACATAAAGCAATAACGGCATAACGGCAGTGCATTTAGAAGAGTACCGTAATCTTATATTTATGTATAAAGTCGATTTTCTTGTATATACACCTCTAGCAATCGATATCGATATGCTTCAAATCATAAGTTTAACATATTTAAGTTAATAAACCTTCTTTAACGCACTGAAGTTTACATAAAGCTTCGGCGGCATAAAGGCAGTGCATTTAGAAGAGTACCGTAATCTTATATTTAGGTATAAAGTTGATTTTCTTGTATATACACATTTAGAAATCGATATCGAAATGCTTCAAATCACTAGTTTAACACATTTAAATTTATAAACCTTCTTTAACAAACTGAAGTTTACATAAAGCCATGACGGCATAACGGCAGTGTATTTAGAAAAATTCCGTGATAGTATATTCAGGTATAAAGTCGATTTTCTTGTATTTACACATTTAACAATCGATATCGAAATGCTTCAAATCATTTCTTTTACATGTTGAAGGCTGTAATCTTTTTTTTACTTATTGAAGTTTACATAAAGGTATAACGGCATAACGGCAGTGCATTAAGAAGAATTCCGTAATCTTAGACTTAGCTATAAAGTCGATTTTCTTGTATATACACATTAAGCAATCGTTATCGAAATGCTTCAAATCATTAGTTTAACATAGTTAAGTTAATTAAACTTCTTTAACGCACCGAAGTTAACATAAAGCCATGGCAGCATAACGGCAGTGCATTTGGAAGAATTCCGTAATCTTATATTTAAGTATAAAAACGATTTTCTTGTATGCACACATTAAGCGATCGATATAGGAATTCCCCATATCATTAATTTAACATATTTAAGTTAATAAACCTTTTTTAACGAACTAAAGTCTACATAAAGCTTTAACGGTATAACGGCAGTGCATTTGGGAGAAATCCGTTATCTTATATTTAGGTATAAAGTCGATTTTCTTGTATATACACCTCTAGCAATCGATATCGAAATGCTTCAAATCATTTCTTTTACATATTTAAGTTAATAAACTTTCTTTAACTTATTGAAGTTTACATAAAGCCATGACGGCATAACGGCAGTTCATTTAGAAGAATTCCGTGATCGTGTATTTAGGCATAAAGTCGATTTTCTTGTATCTACACATTTAGAAATCGATATCGAAATGCTTCAAATCTTTAGTTTAACACATTTAAGTTTATATACCTTCTTTAACTTATTGGAGTTTTCATAAAGCCATAACGGCATAACGGCAGTGCATTTAGAAGAGTACCGTAATCTTATATTTAGGTATAAAGTCGATTTTCTTGCATATACATATTTAGCAATCGTTATCGAAATGCTTCAAATCATTAGTTTAACACATTTAAGTTAATTAACCTTCTTTAACGCACTGAAGTTAACATAAAGCCATGGTGGCATAACGGCAGTGCATTTAGAAGAATTCCGTAATCTTATTTTTAGGTACATAGTCGATTTTCTTGTACATACACATTTAGCAATCGATATCGAAATGCTTCAAATCGTTAGTTTAACATATTTAAGTTAATAAACCTTCTTTATCTTACTGAAGTTTACATAAAGCCTTAACGGTATAACGGCAGTGCATTTGGAAGAATTCCGCAATCTTATATTTAGGTATAAAGTCGATTTTTTTGTATATACTCATTTAGCAATCGATATCGAAATGCTTCAAATCATTAGTTTAACATATTTAAGTTAATTAACCTTTTTTAACGTACTGAAGGTGACATAAAGCCATGGGGGCATAACGGCAGTGCATTTAGAAGAATTCCGTAATCTTATATTTAGGTATAAAGCCGATTTTCTTGTATATACACATTTAGCAATCGATATCGAAATGCTTCAAATCATAAGTTTAACATATTTAAATTAATAAACCTTCCCTAACGAACCGAAGTTGACATAAAGCCTTGACCGGATAAAGGCAGTGCATTTAAAAGAATTCCGTAATCTTATATTTAGGTATAAAGTCTATTTTCTTGTATATACAAGTTATTCAAATGTAATGTTTAATTCAAAATTCCTTTATTTGCCGTCATCTCGGCTTAGCTGTCAAGTATAAAGTGAAACTTATAACTATCCCTAACTTAGCTCAAGCCACCAACCCGCATCGCGTCGTGGCTCCTCTGCTGACGTTTTGCTGACCTTGCGCCTCGTGCATGGTGTTAGTTTACATTGATGTCTGGCCAATGTTCTCACGCAAAATGTACTAACTTAGCGATATGTGCAGAGTGGTAGGCTCTTATTACGACGGGAATTAGGGTGTGTCGTTTTCTCGCGATAACTCTTCCCCTTCTAAATGGGGAACGTCCTCGGTCCTCAAAGAAGCGGTTTTAATTGCAGTTTCAACGGACCTGGCTATGATAATCTCTCTCTTGGTCTTCTTTATCCTGAGAAGGACGTAAACAGTGAATGCCATGATTAATGAGACACCAAAGGCTGAGAAACCTGTACCGTGACCATAATGGATTGATCGCTGCAGGTGATTGATCCTTTGAACATTCTCTAGATTCACATGGTGAAGATAAGAAGCGCTTAGTATTTCTGTGTGCTGTGTCAAGTTGATCGAAGCCCATGGAGTTTCAGGTTTTAGAGGCAACGTAGAATTTTCGTTATAAAAAGTCGTACCGTTAATCTTTACGTTGGTTGTTACGACCACGAGGTATGTTCCGTTGACCGTAATAGGGACCTCATTATTTTCCTCAATGACAGCCAATTGGTCATTGTTGACAACAAGGCCGTCACTTATCGGTGAAATTGGTGTGAGGTTCTTAAATGTTGTACTGCAATTAGCGGTGTTGCGAGTCAGTAGCTGCAGAGCGCATGATGTAGTCGGAGATGGTAAGCAAAACGTTGGTGTTGTGTCGCTGCAGTTCTTTACGGCTACGGTATGGTTATAACACTTGGCTAAGATGGATTCTTCAAGATGCAGGATTTGGTGGCCATGAGCTACTGGTAAAATAGTAATTTTCTTACAGCTAAACATAGGAATCGGATATCTTATTAAAAAGTAAATTATGTTATTATACTGTAATATCTTAATTCTAGCTACTGCCATAACATCGGCCACGGTGAGGTCAGTGAAGTGCTCGTCTCCTGTTATGAAATTTATTTCGTTACTGTCTAAGAGAATGGGACTTAAGACCCCAATTTTGGCGAAAGTGACAGCTGTTATAATATTATTTAATTCTGTAATAATTGCTCTGTTTCTAGCCAGAAGTATGTCATAAAGGTGACCAGTGTTTATTTCTCTTTCTTTTGTTAATTTCAGGATTTTATTTACTGTAATGGTAAGGTTATTGATTTCTTTCTGTACTTGAGTGTTTATGGTAAACTGTCTGTCCTGCGAGTTAATTAGCTGTTCTTCTGTGTTCATTAATCTATTGAAGTCGTCATGGTCAGGAGTTCCGGTAATGTATTTCAGGACTGTCCCTAGGGCATTCAGGCTTCTCGCCTGTCTGTGGTGAGCGTTTATCATTTGTATCAGTCGACTTATCTGGTTTATGTCCGCGTCTAGTAACTTCCTCATATGTGACTGAGGAAAGTGGTCTGTGGCATTAATTGTCTCGTCTCTCAGTAATTCGTAAAGTGTCAAGTTGGTAACATGCTTGATGTGTCCTGAATTCTCCCAAATTACAAGGTCCTCACCGACCACCGGAATATACCTTGCATTGGTATAGTCGATTAACCATCCTGTCGTTGCCGATATTGATATGGTCAAAGTTATGAAAATCCTAAAAACATATATGATAATTGTTTATCATTAGAAACACCTAGGTTATAGATTAAGTTTAACGAAGGTTGTCCTTATGGACCCTCCTCCCTTTTATTAAAACTTTTGTACCCAAGTCCTTTTCCACCTCTTCCTCAGTATAAAGAGGCGTAAGCTTATTGCCTAGTCTCCTGTTATTTTTAACAAGTACTTTTTCTCCAACAGGGAACTCCCTATCCTGCCTGTTCTTATTATGAGTTGTTAGTTCTCTTTCCTTAAGCGGCATGGTATTTGGTTGTCATCTTTAATTGAACGAAATACGGTAAGGGGCTTTATCCCCGTTACTGGGTGAATGGACCTGTTATACTCAATCGTAGCTAAAAGGACAATTTCCTCAACATCATCAAGATTTTTGTCAAGTTTAAGGCTTCGTGCTATTTCCATTAGTGTGATATGGAATCGCTCCACCTGACCATTTGATGTACTATGTAGTGGTAGAGCATTCGCAATGTCGATATTGATGTGATTATTTAATGTAGCTTTTATGCTGTGTGAATTCAGCGACTTCTCATTGTCGCAATAAACTATTCGAGTACCGAAAAACGTGTTGAGTAACTGAAGGAGCAGTGGTTTGACATCTGCTATCGTTCTTGATTTTAACGACTGTACTATCGCAAATTTTGAAAACTTGTCGATGCACGTCAAGAAGAACTTGTGAAGAATTTCTCCACAATATGTTGGTATGGGCGTTTGGGCAATAAGCTGCTTCTTTGTGTGCCGGTCATACTTCGCCCGCGAGCAAGTTCGACAATTTCCCACAAATTGTTTAACTTTTTTCTCCATTTTTGGAAAGAAATAATCCTCTAGAATTTGTTTTGTGTTCTCCTGCGCTGCTCGATGCGCTCTGTTATGTTCAGCAGCGATAATTTCCTGCTGCTCATTCGGATTCGTAATGTCGTTAACGAATTTCTCCGTATGTTGGAAACATTTCGACCAGTTCGTGTTGAAACTGTGCAAGTGCATGCAGATCGCAGTGTATTGCGTTTACTGCTGTTGTGTTTACGGCCTCCTGTAAAAGTTTTAATAAATCCTTTTTTCTCGGTAAGAAATTATATGCCTTGTCTTTTTTCCAAAAATTATAAAAGTTTTTCTTTGAGGTTCTGTACCTACCTCCACAATAATCTGGTTTCGGAAGCAATTTACCGGTTTTTCCGATCTTTCAATTGTATGGGTTGATGATTCCTCGCTATGAATTGTCTCTACGCTCGTGTTATCTAAAGCATTTATATGTTGCCTAGATAGAGCGTCTGCCACCACATTTTCCTTTCGTGGTTTGTAGATTAGCTTTGCGTTGCATTCGTCTGTGAAGGCTTTCCATCTTTTAATTTTCGAATTAGGATTCCTATCCGAAACCGCAAAGGTCAGCGGCTGGTGGTCAGTATAAACATTAAGTTTTGTTACGCCATATAGGTAGTTTCTAAGAGCTTTCAATGCCCATACAATAGCAAACAGTTCCCTTTCATTGGTAGCGTAATGCTCCACGCCCCCGGACAAAGTGCGAGAAATCATGGTAATCGGTTTGCCCTCCTGAGAGAGGAGGGCGCCTATAGCATGAGCCGACGCGTCAGTAGTTAGGTCAAATGGTTTGTAAAAATCTGGATACGTCAGGGTTACATCCTCTGACGCTAAAATTTCTTTAATTGTTTCGAAAGTCTTTTTCTGTTCATCCAAATCAATTCTGATTTTTTTTGATTGGGACGCAGTAACTCGACCGTTTTCGCCTCTCATGATGCTCGACAATGGTTTTGATATTCTAGCGAAATCCCTTATAAAACATCTATAATAACCCGCTAAACCTAGAAATGATGTGAGTCCCCTTAGAGGTAGTGGGCTCAGGGAAACTTCGTATTATGTCGACTTTGTCTTGTGAAACCAAGAACCCTAGGTATTCGACCTCAGTCCTAAAAAATTTGGATTTTTCAACCGACACTCTCATGTTGGCCCTAAATAATTCATTTAAAATTTATTCTATATCTTTCAGATGCTGTTGTTTGTTTTCCGAAAAAATAATAACATCGTCTACATAAACAAAACAGCTTTTCCCAATATGCTCTCTTAATACGTCTTCTATGGCGCGTTTTTTAATCCAAAAGGTAACCGGCAAAATTCATACTTGCCATTCTTGACAGAGAAAGCTGTTTTTTCCCTATCACGCTCCAATAGTTTAATCTAATGGAAACCAGATTTTAAGTCCAAAGTGGTGAAGTATTTACTACCACCCAATTGAGCTTCCGAAAATCAATAACTAATCTCTGCTTCGCCTGTCCGTTTTCGTCTACCCCCTTTTTCTTTACCACCCATATAGGGTTGTTAAACGGTGATCTTGATGGCCGGATAACTCCATTTGCTAACAAGTCCTTGATTTCTTTGTCCACGAAATCCGCTACACTCAGTGGATACGGGTATAATCTTGAGTAAACTGGTGTTTCGTCCTCCGTGCGAATTGTTGCTATCATTTTTGTATTGTATGGTAGTGCCTCATTGGGGTCAGCAAAAACCCCATTCATCTACTAGATTTGTTTGAAGCCTAAGAGGGCTTACGTCATGACTGGAAATGAAGAAGATTTCCTCCTCACCAAAATCATGATTTATTGTGTTCGATTTAAGGTCAATGTTCGCATGGACCCTGTTTAGTATGTCAAGCCCAAATGATGTTAAGTCCGGTAAGATGAAAAATTCTGCCACTACGCCAAATATTTTTATGTAGCATTTTTCCATGATAGAAGTAACCCCGTGAATAGATTTTACAGTGAATGTGTCCCTGAAATGTTGTGTCCTTAAAGCCGGTGTTGGTTTCATATAACTCCTCGACGCACCGGTATCGATAAGGAGTTTCACTTTCTTCCCTCCTAGGGACTTTGAAATCCAGGGTAGGAGGGACCTTCCCTAAAAAATTAAGTTGATCTAAACTTACGTCATCCGCCGCTTGTTCGGCTTCTGCACCGTACAATGATTCACTCGGTAGCTCAACTTCCTCCTCCAGATGATTAACACGTTGGATCTTTGGTCCTGTATAACGTCCAGAACTTGCTGGACGTTTTTGTTGATAGCCCTATTGCGTTCTATTACTGTTTCCTTGATAGGTACCTCGGTCTCTGTCAAACGATTGGTGTTTAAACTTTGATAAGGATGGATCAACGTTCATTGGTTCCGCTCTAACTAGTCTGTCGCTGTCATGTCCGGGTTTGTACTGCCTATTACTATAGTAGTGTGGGCTCTTATGAGCTGAGGGTGGATCGTAAGTGTTTGTCCTATGGTTGTTCTGGCTTGAAATCATATTATTATTTTTTTTAATGTGGTTGCCCTCGACGTTCCTGGCAGCAAAATTGGCTGCGAACGCATACCGCTCATGGTTTGAGTCTACCTCCTGTGCTAAAGCAACAGCAGACGGAAAGTCAGACGGCCGTGAAGCGAAAAGAATATCGCATAAGGGCTTCCTTAAGCCGGAAATGAAAACTCTTAGGGCATTTGCCTATATTTCTCGTTTATAATTTCTGCCACGCTACTCTCGTAAGACATTATAGTCTTATTAGCTGGTAACGTTAGCTTCTTTACTACCTCATCGTAGAATTCCAGACAGGATCTAGAACCATGTCTTAAGGTAGATAATTCCTGCTCTATAAGATATACGGGACGTTTATCCGCGTACGTAAAATCTAAACGTGCTATAATGGCATTAAAATTCAGCACAGTACTAAATGATGAGAGGACCGCATCGGCAGCCCCTCTTATTTTGTTCCTCAAAATGGTAACTGCTTGGTAGTGTCGTTCACTGCCATCGTACCCTTTGAACAGTTCATAAGCGTTATGCGCCGCCTCGCGCCATGACACATATGTGCCTATGTGACCATGAAATTCGGGAAGTGATTTGATCGCATCAAGCGTTATGTCACATGTCACTAGTGAATTTACAGATACCTTTAGATATTTTTCTACCTTTGGCCTGCTGCCCGTCACCTGGTTTTGGATTGCTCCTAACTTCCTATCGAACTCCAACCTTTGTGCTGCCAAAGCACTTCTAACTTCCGCCTTAATTTACTCGCTTATTTGTTCGGTGTTCATATTTGCTTTCTGACTTCCTAACTTTAAATTTCTAAAAGGTCTTCCAGACCTTCACTCATTAATTTTTGTTCTGTCACTTTCTTTTATTTTATTCACAATTATTGCTATATTTATTCCAAGAAAAGAGCATCTCACTTACCCTTCCATTGGATTTGAATAGATTAAGATTAGGTTCAGGTTCTTCCGGTTAGTTGATCGGGCCAAAGGTCGTCTCTTCTTTAAGTCCACGTTGAGTCCAAGTAGTTGATTGTTGTTGATTTTAAGTGAGCCAGCTGTCGTAGTTACACGAGTCGAGTTAAGAACTTTATATTTTTCTATTAAATTTTCACTCGCGGGCCCCACGTTGGGCGCCAGTTATTCAAATGTAATGTTTAATTTAAAATTCCTTTATTTGCCGTCATCTCGGCTTAGCTGTCAAGTATAAAGTGAAACTTATAATTATCCCTAACTTAGCTCAAGCCACCAACCCGCATCGCGTCGTGGCTCCTCTGCTGACGTTTTGCTGACCTTGCGCCTCGTGCATGGTGTTAGTTTACTTTGATGTATGGCCAATGTTCTCACGCAAAATGTGCTAACTTAGCGACATGTGCAGAGTGGTAGGCTCTTATTACGACGGGAATTAGGGTGTGTCGTTTTCTCGCGATAACTTACACATTTAGCAATCGATATCGAAATGCTTCAAATCATTACTTTAACATATTTAAGTTAATAAACCTTCTTTAACGAACTGAAGTTGACATAAAGCCTTGGTGGCAAAACGGCAATGCATTTAGAAGAATTCCGTAATCTTATGTTTAGGTATAAAGTCGACTTTCTTGTATATACACATTTAGCAATCAATATCGAAATACCTCAAATCATTAGTTTAACATATTTAAATTAATAAACCTTCTTTAACGAACTGAAGTTGACATAAAGCCATGGCGGCATAACGGCAGGACATTTAGAAGAATTCCGTAATCTTATGTTTAGGTATAAAGTCGACTTTCTTGTATATACACATTTAGCAATCAATATCGAAATGCCTCAAATCATTAGTTTAACATATTTAAATTAATAAACCTTCTTTAACGACCTGAAGTATACATAAAGCCATGGCGGCATAACGGCAGGGCATTTAGAAGAATTCCGTAATCTTATGTTTAGGTATAAAGTCGGTTTTCTTGCATATACCCATTAAGCAATCGGTATCGGAATTCTTCAAATCATTAGTTTAACATATTTAAGTTTATTAACCTTCCTTATCTTAAGTTTACATAAAGCCATACCGGCAGTGCATTTAGAAATATTCCGTAATCTTAGATTTAGCTATAAAGTCGATTCCCTTGTATATACACATTAAGCGATCGATATCGGAATTCTCCAAATCATTAGTTTAACATATTTAAGTTAATAAACCTTTTTTAACGAACTGAAGTTTATATAAAGCCTTAACGGTATAACGGCACTGCATTTGGAAGAACTCCGCAATCTTACAGTTAGGTATAAAGTCGATTTTTTTGTATAAACTCATTTAGCAATCGATATCGAAATGCTTCAAATCATTAGTTTAACATATTTAAGTTAGTTAACCTTCTTTAACGAACTGAAGTGGACATAAAGCCTTGGCGACATAACGGCAGTGCATTTAGAAGAATTCCGTAAACTTAGACTTAGCTATAAAGTCGATTTTCTTGAAATACACACATTAAGCAATCGATATCTGAATTCCTCAAATCATTAGTTTAACATATTTGAGTTAATAAACCTTCTTTAACGAACTGAAGTTAACATAAGGCCATGGCGGCATAACGGCAGTGCATTTGGAAGAATTCCGTAATCTTATATTTAGGTATAAAGTCGAATTTCTTGTATATAAACATTTAGCAATCAATATCGAAATGCCTCAAATCATTAGTTTAACATAGTTAAGTTTATAAACCTTCTTTAACGTACTGAAGTCTACATAAAGCCTTAACGGTATAACGGCAGTGCACTTGGAAGAATTCCGTAATTTATATTTAGGTATAAAGTCGATTTTCTTGTATATACACATTTAGCAATCGATATCGAAATGCTTTACATCATTGGTTTAACATATTTAAGTTAATTAACCTTCTTTATCTTACTAAAGTCTACATAAAGCCTTAACGGTATAACGGCAATGCATTTAGAAGAATTCTGTAATCTTATATTTAAGTATATGGTCGATTTTCTTGCTTATACACATTTAGCAATCGATATCGAAATGCTTCAAATCTTTAGTTTAACATATTTAATTTTATAAACCTTCTTTAACGAACTGAAGTTTACATAAAGCCATGAAGGCAGTGCATTTAGAAGAATTCCGTAATCTTAGATTTAGCTATAAAGTCGATTTTCTTGTATATACACATTATGCAATCGATATCGAAATGCTTCAAATCATTAGTTTAACATATTTGAGTCAATAAACCTTCTTTAACGAACTGAAGTTAACATAAAGCCATAACGGCATAACGGCAGTGCACTTGGAAGAATTCCGTAATTTTACATTTGGGTATATGGTCGATTTTCTTGTATATACTCATTTAGCAATCGATACCGAAATGCTCCAAATCATTAGTTTAACATATTTAACTTAGTAAACCTTCTTTAGCGAACTGAAGTTGACATAAAGACTTAACGGTATAACGGCAGAGCATTTGGGAGAAATCCGTAATCCTATATTTAGGTATATGGTCGATTTTCTTGTATATACACATTAAGCGATCGATATCGGAATTCCCCAAATCATTAGTTGAACATATTTGAGTTAATAAACCTTCTTTAACGAACTGAAGTTAACATAAAGCCATAACGGTATAACCGCAGTGCACTTGGAAGAATTCCGTAATTTATATTTAGGTATAAAGTCGATTTTCTTGTATAAACACATTTAGCAATCGATATCGAAATGCTTTACATCATTGGTTTAACATATTTAAGTTAATTAAACTTCTTTATCTTACTGAAGTCTACATAAAGCCTTAACGGTATAACGGCAATGCATTTAGAAGAATTCTGTAATCTTATATTTAAGTATAAAGTCGATTTTCTTGTATATACACATTTAGCAATCGATACCGAAATGCTTCAAATCATTAGTTTAACATATTTAAGTTAATTAACCTTCTTTAGCGAACTGAAGTTGACATAAAGCCAAAGCGTTATAACGGCAGTGCATTTGGAAGTATTCCATAACCTTATATTTAGGAATAAAGTCGATTTTCTTGTATATACATATTTAGCAATCGATATCGAAATTCTTCAAATCATAAGTTTAACATATTTAAGTTAATTAACCTTCTTTATCTTACTAAAGTTTACATAAAGCCATAACGGCAGTGCATTTGGAAGAATTCCGTAATCTTTTATTTAGGTATAAAATCGATTTTCTTGTATATACACATTTAGCAATCGATATCGAAATGCTTCAAATCTTTAGTTTAACATATTTAAGTTTATAAACCTTCTTTAACGTACTGAAGTCTACATAAAGCCTTAACGGTATAACGGCAGTGCATTTGGGAGAAATCCGTAATCTTATATTTCGGTATAAGGTCGATTTTCTTGTATATACACATTTAGCAATCGATATCGAAACGCTTCAAATCATTAGTTTAACATATTTAAGTTAATAAACCTTCTTTAACGAACTGAAGCATACATAAACTTTTAACGGCATAACGGCAGTGCATTTAGAAGAATACCGTAATCTTATATTTAGGTATAAAGTCGATTTTCTTGTATATACACATTTAGCAATCGATATCGAAATGTTTCAAATCATTAGATTAACATATTTAAGTTAATTAACTTTCTTTATCTTACTGAAGTCTACATTAAGCCTTAACGGTATAACGGCAGTGCATTTAGAAGAATTCCGTAACCTTATATTTAGGTATAAAGTCGATTTTCTTCTATATACACATTTAGCAATTGATATCGAAATGCTTCAAATCATTATTTTAAAATATTTAAGTTAATTAACTTTCTTTATCTTACTGAAGTCTACATAAAGCCTTAACGATATAACGGCAGTGCATTTAGAAGAATTTCGTAATCTTATATTTAGGTATAAAGTCGATTTTGTTGTATATACACATTTAGCAATCGATATCGAAATGCTTCAAATCAATTGATTAACATATTTAAGTTAATTAACTTTCTTTATCGTACTGAAGTCTACATTAAGCCTTAACGGTATAACGGCAGTGCATTTAGAAGAACTCCGTAACCTTATATTTAGGTATATAGTCGATTTTCTTGTATATACATATTTAGCAATCGATATCGATATGCTTTAAATCATAAGTTGAACATATTTAAGTTAATAAACCTTCTTTAACGCACAGAAGTTTACATAAAGCTTTGGCGGCATAAAGGCAGTGCGTTTGGAAGAATTCCGTAATCTTATATTTAGGTATAAAGTCGATTTTTTTGTATATACACATTTAGGAATCGATATCGAAATGCTTCAAATCAATAGTTTAACATATTTAAATTTATAAACCTTCTTAAACGAACTAAAGCTTGCATAAAGCCATGACGGCATAACGGCAGTGTATTTAGAAAAATTCCGTGATCGTATATTTAGGTATAAAGTCGATTTTCTTGTATATACACATTTAGCAATCGATATCGAAATGCTTCAAATCATTAGTTTAACATATTTAAGTTAATAAACCTTCTTTAACGAACTGAAGCATACATAAAGCCATAACGGCATAACGGCAGTGCATTTAGAAGAGTACCGTAATCTTATATTTAGATATAAAGTCGATTTTGTTGTATATACACATTTAGTAATCGATATCGGAAAGCTTCAAATCGTTAGTTTAACATATTTAAGTTAATTAACCTTCTTTAACGTACTGAAGGTGACATAAAGCCATGGCGGCATAACGGCAGTGCATTTAGAAGAATTCCGTAATCTTATATTTAGGTATAAAGCCGATTTTCTTGTATATACACATTTAGCAATCGATATCGAAATGCTTCAAATCATAAGTTTAACATATTTAAGTTAATAAACCTTCCCTAACGAACCGAAGTTGACATAAAGCCTTGGCCGGATAAAGGCAGTGCATTTAAAAGAATTCCGTAATCTTATATTTAGGTATAAAGTCGATTTTCTTGTATATACAAGTTATTCGAATGTAATGTTTAATTCAAAATTTCTTTATTTGCCGTTATCTCGGCTTTGCTGTCAAGTATAAAGTGAAACTTATAACTATCCCTAACTTAGCTCAAGCCACCAACCCGCATCGCGTCGTGGCTCCTCTGCTGACGTTTTGCTGACCTTGCGCCTCGTGCATGGTGTTAGTTTACTTTGATGTCTGGCCAATGTTCTCACGCAAAATGTACTAACTTAGCGACATGTGCAGAGTGGTAGGCTCTTATTACGACGGGAATTAGGGTGTGTCGTTTTCTCGCGATAACTCTTCCCCTTCTAAATGGGGAACGTCCTCGGTCCTCAAAGAAGCGGTTTTAATTGCAGTTTCAACGGACCTGGCTATGATAGTCTCTCTCTTGGTCTTCTTTATCCTGAGAAGGACGTAAACAGTGAATGCTATGATTAATAAGACACCAAAGGCTGAGAAACCTGTACCGTGGCCATAATGGATTGATCGCTGCAGGTGATTGATCCTTTGAACATTCTCTAGATTCACATGGTGAAGATAAGAAGCGCTTAATATTTCTGTGTGCTGTGTCAAGTTGATTGAAGCCCATGGAGTTTCAGGTTTTAGAGGCAACGTAGAATTTTCGTTATAAAAAGTCGTACCGTTAATCTTTACGTTGGTTGTTACGACCACGAGGTATGTTCCGTTGACCGTAATAGGGACCTCATTATTTTCCTCGATGACAGCCAATTGGTCATTGATGACAACACCACTTATCGGTGAAATTTGTGTGAGGTTGTTAAATGTTGTACTGCAATTAGCGGTGTTTCGAGTCAGTAGCTGCAGAGCGCATGATGTAGTAGGAGATGGTAAGCAAAACGTTGGTGTTGTGTCGCTGCAGTTCTTTGCGGGTGCGGCATGGTTATAACACTTGGCTAAGATGGATTCTTCAAGGTGCAGGATTTGGTGGCCATGAGCTACTGGTAAAATAGTAATTTTGTTACATCTAAACACAGGAATCGGATATCTTATTAAAAAGTAAATTATGTTATTATACTGTTATATCTTAATTCTAGCTACTGCCATAACATCGGCCACGGTAAGGTCAGTGAAGTGCTCGTCTCCTGTTATGAAATTTATTTCGTTACTGTCTAAGAGAATGGGACTTAAGACCCCAATTTTGGCGAAAGTGACAGCTGTTATAATATTATTTAATTCTGTAATAATTGCTCTGTTTCTAGCCAGAAGTATGTCATAAAGGTGACCAGTGTTTATTTCTCTTTCTTTTGTTAATTTCAGGATTTTATTTACTGTAATGGTAAGGTTATTGATTTCTTTCTGTACTTGAGTGTTTATGGTAAACTGTCTGTCCTGCGAGTTAATTAGCTGTTCTTCTGTGTTTATTAATCTATTGAAGTCGTCATGGTCAGGAGTTCCGGTAATGTATTTCAGGACTGTCCCTAGGGCATTCAGGCTTCTCGCCTGTCTGTGGTGAGCGTTTATCATTTGTATCAGTCGACTTATCTGGTTTATGTCCGCGTCTAGTAACTTCCTCATATGTGACTGAGGAAAGTGGTCTGTGGCATTAATTGTCTCGTCTCTCAGTAATTCGTAAAGTGTCAAGTTGGTAACATGCTTGATGTGTCCTGAATTCTCCCAAATTACAAGGTCCTCACCGACCACCGGAATGTACCTTGCATTGGTATAGTCGATTAACCATCCTGTCGTTGCCGATATTGATATGGTCAAAGTTATGAAAATCCTAAAAACATATATGATAATTGTTTATCATTAGAAACACCTAGGTTCTAGATTAAGTTTAACGAAGGTTGTCCTTATGGACCCTCCTCCCTTTTATTAAAACTGTTGTACCCAAGTCCTTTTCCACCTCTTCCTCAGCATAAAGAGGCGTAAGCTTATTGCCTAATATCCTGTTATTTTTAACAAGTACTTTTTCTCCAACAGGGAACTCCCTATCCTGCCTGTTCTTATTATGAGTTGTTAGTTCTCTTTCCTTAAGCGGCATGGTATTTGGTTGTCATCTTTAATTGAACGAAATACGGTAAGGGGCTTTATCCCCGTTACTGTGTGAATGGACCTGTTATACTCAATCGTAGCTAAAAGGACAATTTCCTCAACATCATCAAGATTTTTGTCAAGTTTAAGGCTTCGTGCCATTTCCATTAGTGTGTTATGGAATCGCTCCACCTGACCATTTGATGTACTATGTAGTGGTGGAGCATTCGCAATGTCGATATTGATGTGATTATTTAATGTAGCTTTTATGCTGTGTGAATTCAGCGACTTCTCATTGTCGCAATAAACTATTCGAGTACCGAAAAACGTGTTGAGTAACTGAAGGAGCAGTGGTTTGACATCTGCTATCGTTCTTGATTTTAACGACTGTACTATCGCAAATTTTGAAAACTTGTCGATGCACGTCAAGAAGAACTTGTGAAGAATTTCTCCACAATATGTTGGTATGGGCGTTTGGGCAATAAGCTGCTTCTTTGTGTGCCGGTCATACTTCGCCCGCGAGCAAGTTCAACAATTTCCCACAAGTTGTTTAACTTTTTTCTCCATTTTTGGAAAGACATAATCCTCTAGAATTTGTTTTGTGTTCTCCTGCGCTGCTCGATGCGCTCTGTTATGTTCAGCAGCGATAATTTCCTGCTGCTCATTCGGATTCGTAATGTCGTTAACGAATTTCTCCGTATGTTGGAAACATTTCGACCAGTTCGTGTTGAAACTGTGCAAGTGCATGCAGATCGCAGTGTATTGCGTTTACTGCTGTTGTGTTTACGGCCTCCTGTAAAAGTTTTAATAAATCCTTTTTTCTCGGTAAGAAATTATATGCCTTGTCTTTTTTCCAAAAATTATAAAAGTTTTTCTTTGAGGTTCTGTACCTACCTCCACAATAATCTGGTTGCGGAAGCAATTTACCGGTTTTTCCGATCTTTCAATTGTATGGGTTGATGATTCCTCGCTATGAATTGTCTCTACGCTCGTGTTATCTAAAGCATTTATATGTTGCCTAGATAGAGCGTCTGCCACCACATTTTCCTTTCGTGGTTTGTAGATTAGCTTTGCGTTGCATTCGTCTGTGAAGGCTTTCCATCTTTTAATTTTCGAATTAGGATTCCTATCCGAAACCGCAAAGGTCAGCGGCTGGTGGTCAGTATAAACATTAAGTTTTGTTACGCCATATAGGTAGTTTCTAAGAGCTTTCAATGCCCATACAATAGCAAACAGTTCCCTTTCATTGGTAGCGTAATGCTCCACGCCCCCGGACAAAGTGCGAGAAATCATGGTAATCGGTTTGCCCTCCTGAGAGAGGAGGGCGCCTATAGCATGAGCCGACGCGTCAGTAGTTAGGTCAAATGGTTTGTAAAAATCTGGATACGTCAGGGTTACATCCTCTGACGCTAAAATTTCTTTAATTGTTTCGAAAGTCTTTTTCTGTTCATCCAAATCAATTCTGATTTTTTTTGATTGGGACGCAGTAACTCGACCATTTTCGCCTCTCATGATGCTCGACAATGGTTTTGATATTCTAGCGAAATCCCTTATAAAACATCTATAATAACCCGCTAAACCTAGAAATGATCTGAGTCCCCTTAGAGTGGTGGGCTCAGGGAAACTTCGCATTGTGTCGACTTTGTCTGGACACGTTTTTATTCCTCCTTGTGAAACCAAGAACCCCAGGTAATCGACCTCAGTCCTAAAAAATTTGGATTTTTCAACCGACACTCTCATGTTGGCCCTAAATAATTCATTTAAAATTTATTCTATATCTTTCAGATGCTGCTGTTTGTTTTCCGAAAAAATAATAACATCGTCTACATAAACAGAACAGCTTTTCCCAATATGCTCTCTTAATACGTCTTCTATGGCGCGTTGAAAGATGTTCGGCGCGTTTTTTAATCCAAAAGGTAACCGGCAAAATTCATACTTGCCATTCTTGACAGAGAAAGCTGTTTTTCCCCTATCACGCTCCAATAGTTTAATCTGATGGAAACCAGATTTTAAGTCCAAAGTGGTGAAGTATTTACTACCACCCAAATTGGAAAGAATTCCTCTTATGTCAGGAATTGGGTATTTATCACCGATAGTTTTTTCATTGAGCTTCCGAAAATCAATAACTAATCTCTGCTTCGCCTGTCCGTTTTCGTCTACCCCCTTTTTCTTTACCACCCATATAGGGTTGTTAAATGGTGATCTTGATGGCCGGATAACTCCATTTGCTAACAAGTCCTTGATTTCTTTGTCCACGAAATCCGCTACACTCAGTGGATACGGGTATAATCTTGAGTAAACTGGTGTTTCGTCCTCCGTGCGAATTGTTGCTATCATTTTTGTATTGTATGGTAGTGCCTCATTGGGGTCAGCAAAAACCCCATTCATCCTTTTGATCATCTTAGAAAAATCTTCCCTAACGTCTGTTGGTACTAGATTTGTTTGAAGCCTAAGAGGGCTTACGTCATGACTGGAAATGAAGAAGATTCCCTCCTCACCAAAATCATGATTTATTGTGTTCGATTTAAGGTCAATGTTCGCATGGACCCTGTTTAGTATGTCGAGCCCAATCACGCCATCAAATGATGTTAAGTCCGGTAAGATGAAAAATTCTGCCAACTACGCCAAATATTTTTATGTAGCATTTTTCCATGATAGAAGTAACCCCGTGAATAGATTTTACAGAGAATGTGTCCCTGAAATGTTGTGTCCTTAAAGCCGGTGTTGGTTTCATATAACTCCTCGACGCACCGGTATCGATAAGGAGTTTCACTTTCTTCCCTCCTAGGGACTTTGAAATCCAGGGTAGGAGGGACCTTCCCCTAAAAAATTAAGTTGATCTAAACTTACGTCATCCGCCGCTTGTTCGGCTTCTGCACCGTACAATGATTCACTCGGTAGCTCAACTTCCTCCTCCAGATGATTAACACGTTGGATCTTTGGTCCTGTATAACGTCCAGAACTTGCTGGACGTTTTTGTTGATAGCCCTATTGCGTTCTATTACTGTTTCCTTGATAGGTACCTCGGTCTCTGTCAAACGATTGGTGTTTAAACTTTGATAAGGATGGATCAACGTTCATTGGTTCCGCTCTAACTAGTCTGTCGCTGTCATGTCCGGGTTTGTACTGCCTATTACTATAGTAGTGTGGGCTCTTATGAGCTGAGGGTGGATCGTAAGTGTTTGTCCTATGGTTGTTCTGGCTTGAAATCATATTATTATTTTTTTTAATGTGGTTGCCCTCGACGTTCCTGGCAGCAAAATTGGCCGCGAACGCATACCGCTCATGGTTTGAGTCTACCTCCTGTGCTAAAGCAAGAGTAGACGGAAGGTCAGACGGCCGTGAAGCGAAAAGAATATCGCATAAGGGCTTCCTTAAGCCGGAAATGAAAACTCTTAGGGCATCTGCCTATATTTCTCGTTTATAATTTCTGCCACGCTACTCTCGTAAGACATTATAGTCTTATTAGCTGGTAACGTTATCTTCTTTTCTACCTCATCGTAGAGTTCCAGACAGGACCTAGAACCCTGTCTTAAGATAAATAATTCCTGCTCTATAAGATATACGGGACGTTTGTCCGCGTACGTAAAATCTAAACGTGCTATAATGGCATTAAAATTCAGCACAGTACTAAATGATGAGAGGACCGCATCGGCAGCCCCTCTTATTTTGTTCCTCAAAATGGTAACTGCTTGGTAGTGTCGTTCACTGCCATCGTACCCTTTGAACAGTTCATAAGCGTTATGCGCCGCCTCGCGCCATGACACATATGTGCCTATGTGACCATGAAATTCGGGAAGTGATTTGATCGCATCAAGCGTTATGTCACATGTCACTAGTGAATTTACAGATACCTTTAGATATTTTTCTACCTTTGGCCTGCTGCTCGTCACCTGGTTTTGGATTGCTCCTAACTTCCTATCGAACTCCAACCTTTGTGCTGCCAAAGCACTTCTAACTTCCGCCTTAATTTACTCGCTTATTTTTTCGGTGTTCATATTTGCTTTCTGATTCCTAACTTTAAATTTCTAAAAAGGTCTTCCAGACCTTCACTCATTAATTTTTGTTCTGTCACTTTCTTTTATTTTATTCACAATTATTGCTATATTTATTCCAGGAAACGAGCATCTCACTTACCCTTCCATTAGATTTGAATAGATTAAGATTAGGTTCAGGTTCTTCCGGTTAGTTGATCGGTCCAAAGGTTGTCTCTTCTTTAAGTCCACGTTGAGTCCAAGTAGTTGATTGTTGTTGATTTTAAGTGAGCCAGCTGTCGTAGTTACACGAGTCGAGTTAAGAACTTTATATTTTTCTATTAAACTTTTCACTCGCGGGCCCCACGTTGGGCGAAAGTTATTCAAATGTAATGTTTAATTTAAAATTCCTTTATTTGCCGTCATCTCGGTTTAGCTGTCAAGTATAAAGTGAAACTTATAATTATCCCTAACTTAGCTCAAGCCACCAACCCGCATCGCGTCGTGACTCCTCTGCTGACGTTTTGCTGACCTTGCGCCTCGTGCATGGTGTTACTTTACTTTGATGTCTGGCCAATGTTCTCACGCAAAATGTGCTAACTTAGCGACATGTGCAGAGTGGTAGGCTCTTATTACGACGGGAATTAGGGTGTGTCGTTTCCTCGCGATAACTTTAGGGTGTGTCGTTTTCTCGCGATAACTTACACATTTAGCAATCGATATCGAAATGCTTCAAATCACTAGTTTAACATATTTAAGTTAATTAATCTTCTTTAACGTACTGAAGGTGACATAAAGCCATAGCGGGATAACGACAGTGCGTTTGGAAGAATTCCGTAATTTTATATTTAGGTACAAAGTCGATTTCCTTGTATATACACATTTAGCAATCGATATCGAAATTCTTCAAATCATTAGTTTAACATATTTAAGTTAATTAACCTTCTTTATATTACTGAAGTTTACATAAAGCCATAACAGCATAACGACAGTGCATTTGGAAGAATTCCATAATTTTATATTTAGGTATAAAGTCAATTTTTATGTATATACACATTTAGCAATCGATATCGAAATGCTTCAAATCACTAGGTTCGCCTAAGTTATGTCGGCCCTGTTGAATGTGTTTGCACTGTCCTCTAATTCACATTTAGACGAGTTAATAGGATAATGCAGGGATGCGTTCATTTAGTATGAACATCCCGGGCGCCTAGCAGGTTTTTGGGTTTTAGTGGCACAAGCACCGGTTTCGCCACTTAATTCACGATTATAGGGTTGGATTGGTAAATCAGGTATCATAAGACAGTTAACTTCGTCATGACAGTCAGAATCAGTTAATGATCCTATATATGATGCGAGTCGCAGTACGTTTTCGGTAACTTCAATCTCTGAACCAGCTCTGACGCAATTATAGTCAACTTTCAAGTCGGGTTGATTATGGCTCGTATTTTATTCCATTTACCATCGTGATTTATTTAGATCATAACTGTCGGTATAAGGGTCGGCTTGGTCAATAACGTTGGATGATCCTTGTGTCTGTGCAATTTTTCTTCGCTTTTTGTTGTTCTCTCTGGCTTTTGCAGAACAACATGCGGTCTGGCCAAGCCGTTGACGCAATACTTATTCTGAATTATTGCGTCAAGCTTTTCATTAATGGTCATTTCTGTTAATTTTAAACATATCACCAGTCGGTGATCCCTTTTGCACAATCCAGAGGCGACGTGTTTATGTGTGCGTTTTGTTGAACGGCTGATGGTACGACGGGTACTTCTTCGTTCCTATCGAATGGGGGAAAGATTTGCTTTAAAGTGATGTAGACGTTTTGCAGGAGTCCCTTCGTCGTAGAGTGGGCTGATGCTTCGGGTCATTCTGAGTGATCGCACGATGAATGCGAGGCTGCTCTGTCGGCTTCAAATTGGTTTCAAAATAGTTTGAAGAGCCATGTCACTACAAGGAAATAATATTAATTTTTTGGTAAGGCATTGACCACCACGTTAATATAAAAAAGAAATTAAGTCCTTCAAAGTCAGCGGCCAATCCTAAAAAATGTCAAGACGGCACACCAAATAAAAATACTAAAAACGGAAGTTTTAAATGACAATAGATTTGCCTTACTAAGCAATAGTTCAGACGACGATGCGAGGGGTACCACCACAGTCGTTAATACCAAAACACCTCCAATATATTTGCACGAACGTAGCAGTAAACTCTTGTTGCAAAATAAAGTGAAATTGTAGGTACTCACATTTTTCATATAGTGCCGTTGCAAAACGGCAATATAGATGAAGCAAAAATTTAGTCCTACACTGAAAAATTTTTTCTGGAAATCGTTAAATTTTTGTCAAATAAAAACAAGAATTATTATTCGTATCAACTGAAGAGCTCTAAGAGCCTAGTTTTTGTAATTAAGGGACTCTAGTGAAGAAGCATTGGAAGAATGCGGTTTTGGTATTAAAACTGTTGTAACTATATTTAACAGAAACAAAGTACCACAGCCAATGTTTAAAATTGAATTGTTGCCCAATTCTAATCAACTTAAAAAAATTAAACCCATCCCATACATAATCTGAAATATTTGTTACATCGTAGAGTAACTGTTAAAGAACTACATAAAAGAAACGGTCCGGTACAATGTACTAATTGCCAAGAATATAGGCATACTAAATCATATTGCACTACTCTACGCAGTGTTTGTGTGATATGTGGTGATTTCCATCCCACTTCAAAATGCACCCTTAAGAAGGACGGATTAAATAAAAAATGCAGCAATTGTGGAGGAAATCACACTGCTTACTACAGGGGTTGTCCTGTATATAAAGATTTGAAATCGAAGTTGTCACAGGGCAATCAAACACGTCGTAACCAAATGTTACAAACACTCCGCAATGAAATTATAGCAACCTCAGATAAAAGTTCAAATCCTATTACTTCTAACAATAATGATATGCGAGGAAGCTATGCAAATGTGGTGAAAGGCAACACTGTGCAAATGCAACTGCCGCAAAATCTTCCAAATGGAGGTATTGAAACTATGAATATAAATCTTACACAGTGTATGACACAATTTATGTCTACTATCCAAAACATGGTCCAAGATTTAATAAAATCACAAAATCAAATGCTGCAAAATTTATTAAGTAAAAAATTAAAAATATCTCTATATGAAATGCTAACGGTGTTAACCAACATATATTAAAGATGATTAGATTTCTGTCTCAAAAAATATAGATGTAATGCTTGTATCAGCGATTTAGACTCTATGTTACAAATCATCTGGATGGAAAAGCGCATGGTGGCACGGCAGTGTTGATTAGAAATCATTTAAACAACTATGTTCTAGAATCTCATGCTACACCACAGTTACAAGCTACAACAATACCACTAAAAAATCGAAGTTGTGACTTAAACCTTACGGCTATATACTATCCTCCTTGTTTTAAAATTACAGATAGCGAATTTAAAGATTTCTTTGTAACACTAGGTCAAAGATTTCTAGCAGGTGGAGATTACAACGCAAAACACACGTACTGGGGCTCACGACTTATTAATCCGAATGGGCGACGGCTATGCTACGTTATTATGAATAAGCATAATAAGCTGGATATAATATTTCCTGGTAAGCCGACATTCTGGCCCAGTGATAGAAAAAAAATACCTGGCTTAATAGATTTTGCTGTAGTCAAAAATATAGATAGATCGCGTATGACAGCTGATACATGTACAGACTTTCATCTGATCATCATACCGTACCAATAAAGTTATAAGAACAGCCCATGATATTTGAGCCAAAATTTTCTCTAACATCACATAAAACTATCTGGTTGAAGTTTAGAAAGTATATCAGCAGTCACATCAATATTGATTATAAAATAAATACAGGCAGAGACATTTATGAAAGTATAAGAGAATTGAATGAGGTAATAACTAAAGCAACTGTATTGGCAACACCAAAAAGAAACAATAAACAAGCTGGTTTTAGAAAGATCACCAATAATGAAATAAGGAAACTTATAAATGAGAAAAGGCGAGGTAGATGTGAATGGCAGTTAAATCGCTCCCCTTCAACTCTGATTCAACTGAAATCTGCTGCACGAAAGTTAAAAAAAAAAACGCATAAACGCGAGAAAGAACACAACACTGAAAATTATATAAAGAAACTGTGTCCAAATTCCGGCAAGCAAAACTCTTTTTGGAAAGCCCAAAAGTCTTTCAAGCCACCAGTAAATGCCAACATGCCTCTAAGATTATTGAATGATAATTGGGCACGTAGTGATGAGGATAAGACAAAATGCTTTGCAAATCACCTAGAAAAGAGATATCAAACCAAATGCCAAAAGAACAACTTTAAGTTGCCAACCTTGCCCAATACCGCTAATGAGTCGCTTGTGTCTATTAGAGCTTCTACTTCTGAAGTTACTAGAATCATAAAAGAGCTAAATCCGGAATCGGCGAGCGATGATTGACGTGAGAGGAAAAGAAAGCAAACGATGGCGACTCGTACGGAAGCAAAAAGCGAAGTGTTGGCGGCTGGAGTTGTCCGTCCCTTTTTGTGTAAGCTGTTGTGTTCTGGTTGGTAGTGTGGTGTCATATTTGAGTGTATTGGTGTGATGTGGAAGGTGAGTGGTGAGTGTGGTGTGCTGTTATGATAATTTTGTGTGTTGAAATGTGGTATGGTTGTGTTTCATGACGGGGTAGGCCGAGAGTCATTTAGACATCATTTTTTGGCGCCGAGTACGTGTTCGGGATTCTGGAGGTGGCTTAGCTCTTCGTGGTCGTGCAGCACGGTTCCCCTGCGGTAGTCGGGTCGTAGCACGACTAGAGGGGGCAAGTAATTGTCGTATATCCGGACGTACACTCCTTGAGCTATATACACTCCGATGTGGAGTGGGTAGTTGCCAGACAATTTAGGCAGTGGCCATGTGCCAGGACAATCTGCTGGCGGAGCGGAGGCAGCATCCTCTTGAATATGCCACAGTGCGGCAACCTGTGGGGGCGGCGGCAAAGCGGGCATCGGAGGCGCTGTGGGTCTGCTGGCACCGGCGTCGGATTTGCGCGTGTTGCACTTCGAGCAACGGTTGGTTGCGTTGTGGCCGTGGGATTTTGAGGGGCTAGTAACGGTCCCGTTCGTGGCACGTGTATGGTCGACCGAACGGCTGGCGTTGGTGCTGGCGGCATATCGACATCCATTTGATTTGTCAAAGATATTATTTAAGTTATATTTTTGTGGTAGATACGGATATGACAGTTGGTGCTACGTTAGGTAGCACTGGTGGGTAGTCACATGGATCACCCATCTATTACTACTTTTGCGGTTTTCATTAAGATATTATTATCGTTTATTGTTTACGGTTTACGTGTCGGTTTTATCGACTGTGGGCAAAAATCATAGTTTAACGAGCGGCCGAGTTAGTGTTCCGTTTTGTGCACGGAGATCAACTACGCGAATATGACCGTCGGATTCGTGGTAATGCTTCTCTATGCGGCCAAGCCTCCATTCAGTGGAAGGGAGACAATCGTCATGAATTAAGACACAATCTCCAAGCTTAGGCGCGTTTTCTGGTGTTTTCCACCGGTACCTTCTGTGAAGGTCCTTTAAATAATCTTCTTTCCATCGAACACTGAAATCATGATGGAGATTTTTAATTCTTTCCCATCTGTTTAATAAGGAAAGCGACTCCACGCCTGGCTCAGATGTGGCCAGAATGGGCGCTCCTTTAAGAAAATGGCCGGGAGTTAATGCTGTGAAATCTGAGGGATCTTGCGAGAGAGCTGCGAGAGGCCGTGAGTTGAGAACGGCTTCAATTTTAGTTAACAAGGTCGTGAATTCTTCATAATTGAATTTGTAAGTGCCGGCTAGCTTCTTGAAATGTGATTTGAAGCTTTTTACGGCTGATTCCCATAAACCACCCATATATGGAGCGCTTGGGGGGATAAACTGCCAATTGATAGCTTATATAATGTCAGGTGAAACTTGTTTCATAAAATCCACAAATTGTTTTTCTGTGGCTCTTTGAGCTCCGATAAATGTTTTACCATTATAGCTCATGATTTTGGATGGAAAGCCAAAGCGAGCAAATGCCGCCAGGAAAGCCTCCTTTGTCAGATTGGTACATAGCTCAAGGTGTACTGCTTTTGTCGTAAAACGGACAAAGACAGCCACATAGCCTTTCATCAGGGTGGGAGACCTTAGCATGGACGCATTTATTTGAAAAGGCCCAGCCAAGTCGACACCTGTGATGGTGAAAGGCAGAGCGAAGTTGCAGCGTTCCGGTGGAAGTGCTGCCATAATCTGCGTTTTCATTTACTGCTTGTGCATAGTGCAGACCTTGCACGTGAAAATCCACTTCTTGATTTGGGGCTTAAGGCGGGGAACATAGTACTCATGGCGTACCATATGTTGCATGAGGCGATGTTCGGCGTGTAACTTGAGTATATGGATATAATTGATGAATAATGTGGCAAATGAGGATTTCTCTGGTATTATTATGGGATGGCGTTCGTTATACGTAAGGCTGGAATTAGTTAAGTTTGAGACGCTCTGCGAATTTGAGAATATAGGCGACTACTCTGAGTGCTCGGGGGAACGATGAAAATCGTTCAAGGATGTCAGCATCATCCATTTTTGTGTGATAAGTGGCGATTTTCGACTTTCTGGGGCAATTATGTTGCTCATTGACGATTGTGGCCAAGAATCGGGAGATTATGTTAACCATCGGGGGCCATTCCACCAGACGGTGGTGGTGGCGAGTGGAAGGGGTTTGCACTCTCTTGTCCCAAGATCGGCAGGATTGTCAGCACTGGCTACGTGTCGCCAAGTAGCTGATCCTACTAGATCAAGTATTTGAGACGTTCGATTAGAAATATATGTTTTCCACGCGTGTGGTGGTTTTTCCAACCAGGCTAGAACTATTTCGGAATCGGACCAGAGGTATAACTTATATTTTGCCATGTTTAAGTGGGTCCGCACCATGGAGACTAGCTTTGCTAGTAGCAGAGCGCCACAGAGTTCAAGTCGTGGTAGACTTATGGTTTTTAGAGGCGCAACCTTTGTTTTTGCCACTAGTAGGTGGCTTGTAGTTGCAATATCGCTTTGTGTGCGCACATATATAGTGGCACAATATGCTTTTTCAGAGGCGTCGCAGAAGCCGTGTAGTTCCGCTTTATATTCGGGGGAATAGTTTACTCACCGTGGAATTTGTATCTGCGAAATGTCCTTCAGGTTTTTGGCAAACTGGGCCATTTTTCTGAGCGAAGAGGTTTCACTTGTTCGTCCCAGTCGGTTCCGTCTAGCCATAATTCTTGGATCAGGATTTTCGCTTGTATCATAATTGGCGAAAGCCATCCTGCGGGGTCGAAAAGTTTTGCCACAGAGGATAAAATTTGTCTCTTTGTGATGGCAGATAATGCGGATATTGACTCTGTAGTATATGAAAACTGGTCAAATATCGCATTCCATTGTATGCCCAGTGTTTTTGTTGTACTTTCCTTTTCAAATATAAGGAAATTAGTATCCAACAAATGGTCTTTTTAAAATATTCGGGTGATTGGCTGTAATCTTTTTTAAAGGAAACCTTGCGGTATTGAGGGCATTTATTACATGTGATAAGGTATCGTATGCTAGTGGAAGACTGTGGCTTCCAGACAGGATATCGTCTACATACGTCTGTGTTTTCAACATTGTGTTGCCAGAGGAAATTCTGACTTTGTATTTTCTGCTAGTTCGTGGAGTGTACGAATGGCTAAGTATGGAGCACAGTTTACGCCAACGGTTACTGTTTTTAATTTAAAGTCGCGTAGAGGACTATTGGCAGATTTTCGGAAAATAATTCGCTGAAAATTTTGATCATCTTTATGTACCAGTATTTGTCGATACATTTTCTCTACATCCCCATTGAATACGTATTTGTATACAAGTTAACATAAGCTGCCCTTTGTCAACAATAAAGTCCGCGCGCGGCCTGAGTCAACGAATCCACATTCCCACGCTGACGGGTAAGGCACAGCGATAGCGGCAAACTGCCAACGCAAGCGTCGGCGTCGTATCCGCTGCAATAACTCTACAACTACTACTAACAACGAATTGCGGGACACAACAACTAAGACAAGGTGCAGGGACTTATTTAAGACATTAGCTTTAGAATGAAAGTTTCAGTTTTTAACAGAGAACTCATCAGACAGCATGATCTGATTAATAAAGTGATAATAATAAAGAAACAAGAGGGTTCGTAATTTACACGCCAGTTCAATATGAGGAGCATTAGATCTGGTTGGAGTGTAGGTCCCGTAAATAGAATGTCATTTAGGGAATTCCCCGAGCTAGTGGTTCTTGAGGAGTTGAAGACAACTCTGACTTTTGTTGTTTTTTTGTCAGGCTTTACTACTGCATGATGTGGCAAGTAGAAAGAGTAATATTTGCCTCTTATGATTTTTTCACAAGGGCTTACTTCCTCCATGTGGTCTAAATGGAGGTATTCTTCTAAGACACCATCATAATCTTGTTTGAGCTCACTTTTTCTAAGTAGGTTTTTTTCCATACTTAAAAACTTCTGTATTGCAGAGGTGCGAGAGTGACCTAAGGCGAGTGTGTCTGGAAATTGTTGTTTTAGTGGAAGTCGTACGACATATCGACCATTATCTGATCGAGTAGTTGTGGCTTTGTAAAAGTCTTCACAATACTGATCTTCTGGTGTTGTAATTGAAATGGGGGGGTGGTGGTAGTTCTTCTAACTCCCAAAACTTTCTCAATTGTGAATTGAGGTACTCGTTTGAGAATTCCTCAACTTGAGTCGTCATTGCTGTGACTGGTTCCGCAACTAGTCCACTTAGGACCCATCCGAAAATGGTATTTTGCGCCAGTAGTGTTTCCGAAATTTCTCCAATACATTCTAGTATAATTTGCGATATGAGATCGCTGACTAATAGAAGGTCTATTTGAGCGGGGCTGTTGCAGTTGGGATCTGCTAGAGTCAGATGTGAAATCTTATCCCAATGCTTGCTATTTATTTGATAGCTTGGAAGCATGTTTGTTAGTTACGGTAAGACAATAGTATTTGCTTGAATGCGCTTATCCGCTTGGGGGGAAATTAGGGTAATGGGGCATATTTTGTTAGAGTTTTGTGCTACTCTTCCGCCCATTCCCGTAATTTCAAATTTTTCTTGCCTTTTAATTTATTTTGTGCCTTAGACGCTATAAAAGATCGTTGTGATCCTTGGTCGGTTAAGGCTCTAAGTTTAAGCATTTCTCCTCTGTGTTCGATGGAGACAACTGCTGTTGGGAGTAATTCTTTACTTTGATTCTCGCTGTGTAGCGTTTGAGTTTTTAATGCCTTTGAGCAGCATGGTGTCTCTTGGCAAATTTCGAGATTTTGTGTTTCGGGAGTTGCTGTTGCAACTAAACCCATGGCTTTTCTTGAGAATGCGTTACAATGAGGTGTATTGGGAGACATGTTGTAATGTAACATGGAATGATGTCTTTTATGACAATATATACAGTTGAATTTGCTTTCGCAATTAATAAGAGGGCGCGCGTGGGACAAGCAATTTGTACAGAGTCTTTTTGACCTGACAAAGTTGTGCCTTTCGTTTATATTTAATTTTTTAAACTTCTCGCAAGCTTTGAGTTTATGCCCTCCTGTACATAGTTCGCATGACGTATATTTGTTCTGTTCAGATGTGAAGGATTGTGCTTTGAAAAAGCTTCTATTTAAATTGTTGTTGTTATTGACTTGGGGTCTATTGAAGCTTCTGTTTAGGTCGGGTAGAACGTTTTTAGTTCTGACTGTTTTTTTATCTACCCTTTCCGCAATTTCATATTGGGCAGTTAAGAAATCTTTCATTTGCTGCCACGTTGGGCAGTCTCTTCTTGATGAGAGCGATTGCTCCCATAGAAGTAATGATTTTTCTGGTAATACTGCGGTGCATATGTTTACCAGAATAGGGTCCCAGCTGTCTGTGGGAACATTTCAAACATTTTGAAACAGTAGATTCTAATTTTATGAATTCTTCACTTGTTTCTTTTTGAATTTTCGGTAAGTTCATGAGTATGGTTACTTGCTTGTCGACCAATATTCTTTTGTTTTCATATCTTGCTTTCAGAGCTTCTCAAGCCAAATTGAAATTGTCATCACTTAATGCGAACTGTTTTACTATTACGCCTGCTTGACCTTTTGTTTTGTATCGGAGATGATACAATTTTTGCGCTTGCGATAGTTCTGGATGGTTTATGTACACGGCAGTAAACATGTCCCGGAAGGACGGCCATTGTTCATAACCTCCATGGAATAATTCTATATCGCACGCTGGCACTTTGAGATGAATGCCTGTTGCCTCTTGGGCTTGCAATTGTGGTAACTCTACTCTACTGTGGGGAGTAGGTGCAATTGACTTTATAAGTTTTAGTTGATCTGCGATCATAATTTTTGTATCTTCATACTGGTCTAAGCAGTTTTCAAATATTGCGTATGCATAAGATTTAAAGTAGATAAAGTAGGTAGATTTGAATCGTCAGTATCTACAATTGCGTCATATGCAGTTTGGAGACGTGTCCAAAAATTTTCTATCGTTTGGCTTTTTATTTTTCGCCGATTAAGAATTTTCTTGAATCGGCGAAGAAACAAATCGAGTGCAGTATTTTATTAGACAGTCGCTCTCAGAAATGAATTTAGAGTATGATATGTCATTCCCCTCTTTTTGTTCTGTAGTACCTTGCTTAGAGCGTGTAGCTTCTGCAGGTGTACATGGACTCTTATCGTCAGAAATCATTTTTAGTATTTTTAAGAATTGAGATGTTTTAGATTCTTTTGAATTTACATTCATTTAGAAAATGGAAATTTTTAAAATATTGTATATATTTTCTTTCAGTGTATACTGAGAACTTTATCAACCGAAAAGTCTTTTGGGTAAATAAGAGTTTTTTATTTCCGATAAAATCAATAAAATTCGCGTTTAAAGTTTGTATTATTATATTTATTAATATAATTATATACTATAATACCATATAATAATATTTATATTATATATGCAATATACAATAATATTAT